>JACEFZ010027823.1:535000-562500 GCA_014155875.1 Cepaea nemoralis | reverse complement strand
AGAAAGACAAACCTTACCAGAAGCCACCACAGTGTGGATATTGTAAATTATTTCATCCTAGCTACTCTATGTGCGACAAGAACCCGGCATATCCCTCATACTTAGAAACCATAATAAAGAAGCAAGAAAGTAGACGAAATTCATTTAAACGTGCTGTTAAATGCTACTTTTGTTCTAGCTATGGCCATTATAGCTCTAAGTGCCTTGGTAGGCAACGAATGAAGGCAAATAATGCTGTGCTCATCGATACGTCATCTGACGATGATAGTGTAATTGACTCTGAACTTGTAAATGTATTACCAGAGAGTGAATGTGAAAGTGTGGCAGTAGTTACTGATATATTAGACTTTAAGAGATGTGACACATGTCACCAGTTTCATGCGGATGGGAAATTGAAATGTGGTCATGTTATACCATTTTCCAACGAAGATGCTAATGCAGCTAGTGCCTCCAGAGGTAAACTGAAGTTCTACGATGCACTGGTCAATAATCAACCATGCCATTGTTTACTGGATAGCGGCAGCACTTTACTTGGTTTAAGAAAAGAGCTGGTTAGACCAGAAGATTACACGGGTGAATTTGTCAAATGCCGTACTTTCTCTGGAACCATTGAGAAATACCCACTGGCAAAAGCGCATATTAATACCCCGTTCCTTACCGGCACATTTACTTGCGCAATCCTGCAAGATCCCTGCACGGATCTGATTTTAGGCTGTTTAGCTTCATTGAAGCAATGTACTGACGACGACATATTAGCCTGGAAACAAACAAACATGGCTAATGCTGTAACAAGGTCAGATACTCAAACACACTATACTGACCTACAAAATGAGATGTTACAGCTGTTAACACCCAGCGGTGCCAATAACAACACTACTCGACAAGAATTTATCGAGGCACAACGCACCGATCAAACTATCGCACCTTATTTTAAATTGTTAGGTGAGCGAGCGAAAGTGACTAAAAATGCATCTTGGTATTTTAGAATACACAACGGAATTCTCATGCGTTATTACACAAATAATAACCATGAAATTCAGCAAACGGTGTTACCTGTAACATACCGACAAAATGTGCTAAAGATCGCACATGAGTCACCGTTTGCTGGACATTTGGCCTATGACAAAACCAGAGCCAGAATTTTGTCACACTTCTACTGGCCTAAATTCTGTACTGATATAAAATTGTTCTGTCCTTCATGTACTATTTGTCAACATCTTGTAAGAAAGGGAAAGCATGTGACGGCCGAAGTTCAACGGTCATTATTAGCAGCTAGACCATTTGAGTGTGTAGCAGTCGATATTGTTGGACCCCTAAATCAGGTGTCGAGCAAAGGAAACCGATTCATACTTACTCTCGTGGATCTATGTACCTGGTGGATCGAAGCTATTCCACTAAGATGTGGCAAATGCATTTTTGCACTTATTTTGTCGTTTTGGCTTTCCATGAACTATTCTATCAGATCGTGGAACGCAGTTTATTTCGGCTGCTACGCAAGCCTTAACAAAATTGTTAGGAATAGAGCAGCATTTCTGTACCCCGTACCACCCAATGAGCAACGGTATCATAGAAAAAATTTACGGGGATCTCAAACACATGCTGGCAAAAGTAACAGCAGAAAACCCATCTGATTGGGACACGCTAGTGCCAGCAGTGCTATTTGCCCATCGAGAAATTCCGCACTCGAGTACGGGTTTCTCACCTTTTGAATTAGTGTATGGGGCGATCCCTCGAGGACCCCTAACAATTTACCATCAGCTAATCACTAGCTTACCAGAAAACCCAACATCAGTAACACCGTATGAGATGGTAACAGAGACACGCGATAGAATAATGAAAGCGTGTGTAATAGCCAAATCATCTTTGGAGAGGAAAGGACAGATGTACCGCGACTATGCAAATAAGGGTGCTAAAACAATACACCTTGAACATAATCAGGTTCTGCTTTTACTACCAGATAAACGTAATTTGTTACTAACATCGTGGCAAGGGCCATTCAACGTTGAATGGAAAATATCAGATGTCGATTATGAAATATCGATAAAGGGAAAATTAAAGATATTTCATATCAACATGCTGAAACCATACTTCTCAAGACAAGAACTACCGTCAGACGAACAAGATGCACCCACACCAATTAATCGGACGACAGACGTACACAACACAACTACACTAGATAGGGCGACACAGAACAACGACAATGCAAACACACTTAGCCAGGTAACAGCACACACAGCTAGTACAACAACAGTACTGAACGAGTCAGATGACGACGGAATAGAATTACCAGTCCCTACAGTAGACACGACTGGGACCATCGAGAGCATACGGATAGAAAGCAAACTTACAGACGAGCAACGACGACAGATGATAGAATTAGTGACGGAGTACACAGACATTTTCTCCGACATCCAAGGAAAGACAGACAGAATAGAGCACTCCATTATTCTGACTGATTGTCAAAGACTGAAGTATAGAAGACCACCCTGAATGAGTGATCTACCTCAAGATAGAAGACCACCCTGAATGAGTGGTCTACCTCAAGTAGATTCGAGGTAACCCAGTGCCCCTACATGAGGGCAGGGTAGGTGATAGGGAGGGGAACTATTAACTAGTTCTCTCATGAGACACGGAGATGTCAACCACAGAGAGTAAGCACTCTGGTCACGGCAGAATCACGCCTACGTGATAGCCACGGAGAAGTGGAATCCCACTCAAGAGTAAACGGCTACTCTAAGCGTGCTGAGTGTTGCAGCACGCAAAAAGCCGAAGGACGCACGAGGTCCTTCCGCGGGCTGTGTAGCCACGCGAGTAGAATAGTCAGACGGGGACTGACTTTCATAGTGAGCGCATCGTTAGTGTCGATGCGCGTTTCCTTAGCAAAGTAGATAGAGTTAGCTGTAGGGATAGGATATGACTGGATAGGGAATTCTGTGTCTTTATGTGTGATTTAATAGCGACCGTTTTTGTGCAGTAATCTATTGTTAAAGAGCCAGTGACAATAAAATGCATCATCCATACCTCTCGTACGACTTGCAATATTTTTGTGTGGTACGGGAGAAGTTGATCCTGTAATGCCTGACGCATTGGTTGCTGACAGGCTAGGATTAAAGTGGTGTCAGAAGTGTGGCTTGGACAATTGTTCAAGCTAAAACACTCACCCACGGCTCTAAATTAGTATTACCGCTTGATAATCACATGGGTTAATTTGCGTTAGTGTGATAATGACGTGTGCAGACTAGGTCGAGTTGCGAGCTGTGCTGTGCCTATCGTGACCAAATAATATTTATTTGTGCTTAATGAAATATTTTGTGCTTATAATCATGTGTTCTTCGAAGTTGTAAGTATTGATATTATTGTTTTCTATCATTTATTTATATAATTACTTATTTGTTTATGAATATGTGTCAAATATGATTCATGGCGGAGCGATACACAAAACAAAATGAGCCGAGAACATTATTGATTTTCCAATCTAAAAATAGCGCTGCGCCTCTGACGTATTGCGGCTGACAAACAGCTGTATTACGCCATTTGCAATCGGCGACGGATTGTTGACAAATCGCAAATCGGCTGCTCGCCTGAATCATTGGCTTATACCAAACATTATTTGTTCAAATACGTTATTTATTGAATATATTTATTTATTTAAACATTATTATTACCTTTATATTTATTTCAAAGCATTTATTTAATTAATTATATACCTATTCTAATTTGTTACCGTCACGATGGCACTACTTTTGCTATGCAAATAAGACTTGGCCTGCACAACACTTCCATAGATTAAACTAGAATAGGAAAGCAAGGCATACGACGTTAGAACGAAGACAGGACATTGACATTTAATTTTAATTAGACTACATTGTACTGTTCTGGGGGCATGTGATGTGATTGTACCAAATTGTCTAAAGTCATATATCATTTACAAGTTGTTAATTGTTACTGCTCCTGTAAACCAGGCAGAACAACAGCTGTTTGGAAGAAGAGCACAAGGTGTATGTCATAGTGCCTAACGATTTGACCTGAGGTGCCAAACGATTGTACCTGATTGATCTGGAATGTTAAGATGAGTATACCCAAACTATTTTCAATGCAATATGATTAATAATGCATCTCTTTTTCAGGGTGTGATCTATTAGAATATTTTTTTTTGTGTCATCCACTTTTCAAGGTGTAATCTAAAAATATATCAGTGGTGCACAGTGTGGTAAATTACTTCATATTCCGAATATAAATAAGTGAGTAAATATTGAAGTGCCTGTCAACGCTAGCTAATAACCCAACAACATGGCAACTTTAGCTGATTTCATAAAAACAGGCAAAGAATTACAATACACAGGAAAGGAGCTAGAGCAATATGCTGATCAAAAATTTAAGGAAGCAAAAGATGCTGAGAGAGATGAACGTGCACGAGAAAGACAACATCAGAAGGAAAAGGAAGAACGGGATAGACAACATCAGAAGGAGATTGCAGAACTAGCTGAGAAAACAAAACAGAAACAGTTAGAACATGATAAGGAGATTAAACAAAAAGAACTAGAATTAAAGCAAAAGCAACTAGATCAGGAGAAAGAACTAAATCAAAAGACATTAGATCAGGAGAAAGAACTAAAGCAAAAAGAGATAGATGAAATGGCAAGAGTTAAGGAAAAACAAATACAAGTGGAATCAGAGACACAGTTAAAGATGAAAGGGATGGATGTAGATTCACACTTAGAGATCTCCGCTACTAAACTAAAGAGTCAGCAGGAAGAAAATAAATTTAATAAGTATAAGAATATTATTAAACCATTCTGTAAAGAAGACTCCATATCAGCCTGGACAGAAAATGTCGAATATCAGTTTAAGTACCACCAAGTACCAATCGAGATGTGGGCTATGATTTACATGAAGAACCTTAGTGGGGAGCCCCTTAAAGTGATAGAATAAATACCAACTGAGCTTAGATCTAACTATCAGTACATCCATGATAGGATAATGCAACATTTCTTACTTGATGCCCCTGGGTATCAAGTACAGTTTTCCAACCTGAAACCAAAACCCAGTGAGACTTTCATTGATTACGTCTCAAATGTCCAGAGCGTACTAAATAGATGGCTTAATGCTGCAAACATAGGAAAAGATGTTGAAAAACTTAAAAATTTAATAGCCATGGATAAAGTCATATCCACAATACCATCTCCTTTCGCTAAATTTCTTCAGCAGTCAGACATTGAGACCATAGAACAATTTGAAAAAAAAGGCTCAGCTTATTTTTCCTCCAATAGGGAGATTTTTAAAACATCTAATAGCGACTCTGAAATAGTTTCTTTTGTTAAGGACCAACCTAAAAGCTATCGTAGTAATAAAAAACCATTTCAGAGAGTCGACAAAAAAGACCATAAATTACCCAAATGTGTGTATTGCCAATTTTTTCATGATACTTATTCTATGTGTGATAAATCGCCTAACTATCCGGCACATCTTGAAAATGTCATTAAGAAGCAACAAAACAAGAGAACTGCATACAGGCGTGCAGTCAAATGCTTCTTCTGTTCCAGCTACGGCCATTATTCAAATAAGTGCCTGGGCCGCCAACGAATGAAATCCAACAATGCAGTGTTAATTGATACATCATCTGATAGTGAGAGTGAGACTGACTGTGAAGTTAAAAATGAATTACCTGTTAACCAAGCTGAAAATGTGTGTTCTGTACATGATGTATTGAGCTTTGACAGTTGTGAACGATGTCACCAATTCCATGCTGACGGAAAATTAGAATGTGGGCATACAGTACCATTCTCCACTGAGAGTGTAAACGCAGCAGTAGCCTCCAGAGGCAATCTATTGTTTCACTCTGCAATGGTCAATAAGAAGCCATGCCGATGTTTGCTTGACAGTGGAAGCTCTATTATTGGTGTTAAAAAGGAACTTATTAATCCAAAGGATTATACTGGTGACTCTGTAAAATGCCGTACTTTTTCTGGTAACATAGAAACCTATCCTCTGGCAAGAGCCCGTATAAACACCCCGTTCCTTTCTGGTACCTTTACTTGTGCAATACTAGACAACCCTTGTACTGATTTAATTCTTGGGTGTCTACCCCAGCTAAGGCACTGCACAGATGAAGAAATATCCGCCTGGGAGGAGGAAAATGGACCAACTCCAGTGAACAGTGCAGATATCCTCAAACATCACAGCCCCAACAAAGGTGCTAGAACCAGTAGTCTTGAACCAGATCAAGACATACTGCTTTTACTTCCAGACAAACAAAATTTATTACTGACCTCATGGCAAGGTCCATTCAAGGTGGTACGTAAAATTTCAGATGTCGACTATGAAATATCAATAAACGGACACTTAAAGATATTTCATGTCAACATGTTGAAACCTTACTTTTCACGACAAGAGACAGAATTAGAGACAGACGAACACAATGCATCCACACCGATTGATGAGACGACGGACATACACAACGCAACTACACTAGTTAGCGAGACTGGCAAATCTGACGATATCCATACACCTAGTGAGTTTACAGAAAACGCACTTAGCACCACAACTGTACTGAATCAGGTAGACGACGACGGGATGGAACTACCTGTTCCAATTGTCGACAAGACTGCGACATTAGATTCTATACGAGTAGAACAGGGACTAACAGACGAGCAACGACGACAGATACTAGAGTTAGTAACGGAATATAAGGACATATTTTCCGACATTCCAGGTAGGACGGACAGAATCGAACACTCCATCCTTCTTTCGGACTCTAAGCCTATCAAATGCAGGCCGTATTCTATCCCACTCAGCTATAGAGAAAGTCTAAATAAGGAAATTCTTAATTTAGAAGCTAGTGGGATCATTCAGAAATCTACATCTGAGTACTCCTTTCCAATCGTCCTTGTCAAGAAAAAAGACTCCACCATTCGTCTTTGTGTGGACTATAGAAAGCTCAATAATGTCACTAAGATCGACGCAGAACCAATTCCTTCCTGCGAAGATCTTATTCTGGACATGTCCACTTCCAAAATCTTCTCTAAATTAGACCTTACTAAGGGATATTGGCAGGTCCCTATGCAGACTGAATCTATCCATCTTACTGCTTTCTCAATACCTTTAGGTCTCTACGAGTGGCGTTTTCTTCCTTTCGGACTTCGCAACGCTCCTGCCACTTTCGTACGCTTAACTAGAGATTTACTTCATGGAGTGACGCATACAGTGACATATATAGATGATATTTGTGTCCATACAAATGACTGGACAACACACTTACTGAAACTCAGACATGTCTTCGATAGGTTGCGACTCTTCGGTCTCACTGTCAAACCGAGCAAAGTCGAATTGGGCCTACAAGAAATTGATTTTTTGGGTCATGTCATTTCACAAGGACAACTAAAAACGGACAATAGAATTATTACTAAAATTATGAACCTGACCATGCCTACAACGAAAAAGCAGGTCAGGAGTCTTTTGGGTTTAGTAAATTACTATAGTAAGTTCATACCGAACTTAGCTTAAATTACAAGTGTATTTTCAAATGTGTTAAAAGCATCAGTCAAATTAGATGTCAAAGATGCATTATTAATTTCTGCATTGTCAAAATTGAAACTCCTATTTAGTAATGTACCAATCCTCCGTTTGCCTAATCCTAGGCTCATTTATTATTTTAGGACAGATGCCAGCAGGATTTCCATCGCTGCAGTACTAGGCCAGTTTTATGATGGCATCTTCCATCCAATTTGCTACGTGAGCCGCAAGATCACACCTGCTGAGTCCAGATATTCCATATCAGAGTTGGAAGCCCTAAGCGTCATCTATGCGGTGAGGAAGTTGCATCGATTTCTGGCGGGTGTTCACTTTGTGGTCCAGACTGACAACTCCCCGATCACGGTCATACAAAGTGGAGTACATCGCAACGACCGCATCTACAGGTGGTCATTGATATTACAGAATTATACTTTTAGTATAGAACATATTAAGGGTAGGGATAACAATCTGGCAGATACCCTGAGTCGACCATCTGAGGTAGAAATACCTGATATTCCACATGAGTAGTTAGTATAAGAAAGGTTAATTAGTACTCTTAGAGGATCCTGTGTAAAATATCCTATTTATTACATAGACATGATTTTCAGGACTGTGTGCTAAGAACATTGAACTACCATGTGTCCGTAGACAGCAAAATAAGAACTATGCTCCAGGAACAAGTGTATCACCGTGTGTACATAGACAGCTCGTTACTTACTATGCTCCATTTATGTTCCGGTGAATCACCTGTGTTAATCATGGAAGAACAGTGTCAGAACATTGCATAAATAACAGACACGAATTTACTGGTCTACGTCACGTGCGGAATCTACGAGCGAAATAAGACCCATAGGACACAAGTATGACTGTGTAGTGTATTTAGTATACCCAGGATAATTATGTATATATAAACTATGCCAACGAAAACAATTTCTGAACATTATGGCAACCAATAACCTGAGGTAAATAGATACCATGTATATATACCTAATATTGTGATATGTATTATAACAGTTTTAATATAGTGTTAAATTATAGTTAGGTTAGTTACTTTAAGATAGAGTAGATTAGATTTAGAGAATATAAATAGGTTTTTTTTTGTAGTTTAAATAAATCATTAATTTACCCACTTACGTAGGATAAAATTAGATTAGGACAGTACTTACACTTAATAATAGCTAATTAAAAAACCAGGATAGAAAGTTTAGATAAGACCAGTATTATTTAGTGTAGATAGGAATAACACCATTTAGTTCATTTCATTTCACTTTATTTCATTCCATCTTAATGAACACTTCAACAACATCATCATTTAATATTAAATATAGTTTACACCTTATAGGATTAAAGTATACAAATAACATTCATCAATTACAACATTTAGAATAAATATATCAATCATATATTTGTTTTTTCATTAAAACATTATTTAGAATTTTGTTACATTTCACATCACCCATTTCAGAAAAGTACATAACTCATCTCACATCATTTTCATTTGTAGATAGTTAGATTACTTCCCTTAAATTAGATTGATTTCCTACAACAAGTTAGAATATATAGATATAGAATTAGTATTAGTATGTCATTAGAATATAGAGTTTAGTAATATCAGGGTACAATTCTATCAACCCTATTTCATCCATGTACATATTTTGTAAATACATGACTCGTGCAGTAAGTTAGGCACAGTCATTAAGCTCAACGATTTCAAACGAGCTAAACTTGTACAGTGTCACTTCAAGGTTTTAAACAGTTGGGAGGATAAAAGATGTGTGACAGAAGTGTGAAAGTGAGAGAAAAGGGAAAATATACAAGAGAGAATGGGGACAACCAGCGGATTTTTTCTGCCGCTCAACGCGACTTTTTTATTTTTTGTCTGCGTCAAGCGTTTGCTTTCGATAGTGAAAATGTATTGTCTTCAATGTGGTGTGTATAGTTTAGTGTAGTTTAGTATAGATCTTAGATAAAGTATTTTAAGTCTCATAAGACGGAAACGTAGCCACGAATTAGTGTTATACACTTGTTTGTGGCCACATTTAACCGAATTATGGCACTTGAAAACTAACTTACATACATATTATAGATAGACACATATGTTAGAAATTAAAGTATATTAATAGTTACATGAAAACACACAAACAACCAGGAAAACAAACAGGTAAATTACATACATTTGTTAAAACAAAGAGGGATAACTCCGGGTCAGGGGACACAATAGACAACGAAACACTAACTTAACAGTGAAAGATAACTTTACACGCGGAAGCGAGATAGGTAAAGCCTGTCGCACACAGCTTGTGTAAAGGTTGTTTAATATTATATGGGGTGTCATGATTTCACTGTGTATCAACCAGATAATGACAATACAGACGGTCATATTCATGGCCTGTGTGCAAAGCTACGTTTGTTTTTTAACCGGGACAGAAAAACAATAAAGTCGGAATGCACAGCTGCAGCTGTTTACCAGTTAGACCAAAGACACCGCTAACCTTAAGAAGTCTCCAACATCAAACAGGAAAATCGTCTTTGACAGTCCCCACAAGACGGGAAATTGTAGGCATATGTTGAAAAAAGGGGGAGGCGACTTGTGCATGGATTGTCCAAAAGGGGAGATAATCTACTCTTGTGACATTGATTAAACCCAAGGGAGAGAATTTATTCAGAAATGGATAATCTGCCCTTGAACCACTTTGTTAACATCAAAAGAACGTCACGTGGCCACTCAAGGCTGTTGGGTAAAAACATGCTTTGTTTACAAGTAGTGTAACTCTGAGGATTGACTTGCACGGACGTGTTTGTCACTGCAGTGGATTTAAAAAATATCTACCGTGTGCGGAAATTAATTAGATTTAATTGTACACGTGCCTGTCATGGCAAAATGTAGATGTGATTTCGAAGACACTGCTGTGTTGTGCTTAAGGTATTGTAGAGAGTATATTTAAGCCTAGTTAATATAAGCAGTAGCCTCGGTAAAACTAGCTAGAGTAATGAATAGAATTAGCTCTGCTAGTGAGAATTGTGTAGTGGGGTGATATTGGGGAAGATTGGGGATGGGGAGAATGTACAATGATGGGATCTCCAGTGAGGTCTGCTGGGGGTCTACACTTTACAATTTGCTCTGTCCTGATCTTAACCCACTGCAGACCGGAGTGAAGAACTCCCATGCCCATGACAGAGCTGGTTCACTGTCATGTATCTGAGTGAGGCGGACACCCCCCCTCCCCAATGGAGGTCAGGGACAGTTGCTATCACCAAATGTGTTGTTCTCTCGTTGACAGGTTCCTTTAGGTCACTCAAGTCACTGAGAATGGAGACCTTGGTGCAGGCAGTTGGTCAACATCTTTTGCACTTAGCCCATGATAAAAAGGGTTTACGGGAACAAGCATAAGAGGGATTATCAAACGTCACACATTAACAGAATACAAGAAATTGTTTTCTCCGCACCATTTTGGAGGAAGACCAATCGTCAAATTAATGTTTCAAACATCACTTGGGAACAGAATAGTAGAAAGTGAATTTCTTTTACACCACCTGGGAAAAGCCCAGTGGGCAGTATGTTTTACACGACAGGTGAACAAACAAAGAGATACAGTTATTCCCCATCACATGGGAATAAATCAGTATAAACTGATTAGGAAGTTAGTATAACAATGGTCTTGTGAACAGTAGACACTTGAGACAGGAAGTACATTTATTTCAAAGAACAGTATATTCGTGTCCTCACTAGACAAGGGTGTTATAAGTATAAGAACAAATTAGACATATACTAACTGTGTGATCCAGACAGGATTTAGGGTCGGACTGTGACTAGTTCTTTTGAGTGATCAAACAGCCACCGGTGGAAATCTACATCTAGCAGGATGGACACATACCTGGGTGAGGTCATCGTGGAATGAATGAGGATATGGTGTGATCCTTTCTGGGATGATAGGGCTGGGCTCTTCAGCTACCTGGTCTATGTCCACACCCAATAGAAATATTCGACACACATTCTACACTTCACACACACACACTTCTCACACCTATACTCTTGGTTTAATAAATTATTTTGTATTTATTTGTTAAAGCTTGAGTTGTGGAGTATGTTATGTTGGGGAAAAGTGAGAGGGGGCATGATACAAGGGTGAGTGAGAGTACGAAAGAGGTGTTTGCAGACCGACGGAGTTTTGTGGACGGAGTCTGGTGGTTTCTCTAGGACAATAATATTGGGGTAATAAAAATGTAGTGTTGATTCCCCACACTCCAGGGACAACACGAAAGTAAGTAAGGAAGACTTACGACATTTATTGGGGGCTCGTAAACGTGATCTTTGGACAGCGGGATCTCTTGTAAGCGGGATCTCTTGGAAGCGGGATCTTTTGACAGCGGGATCTCCTGACAACGGGGTCTTTTGACACGGGATCTTTACTAAGAGGACGGTGATATTGTTAGAGAGAGAATCCAGCTAGAGTGAATGTGGATAGGGGTTAAGACACATATCTTACCTGTTCACACTTCACACGTCTGCATAGGTCTGTGGTCCTGATTCTGCTCTTGTCACTGAGTGATTGTGTTGTGCTGTGCTGTGTGGTATTTAAGAATATAGATTGACTGTAATTGTTCATTACCAATATATTTCTTTTAGAGATAATCTATACTCTGTCTGCTGACTTACCTCTCTGAAAAATGGCCACTCCTAAATTAACTGGGGCAGAACTAAAGGCAAAGGGGGAAGAAATGGGATTGTCAGGTTCTGCACTAACAGATTACGTACAGGAGGTGGAGAGGGAGTATCGTCAAGCAGAAAGGGAAGATCGAAAGGCGGAGTTGGAATTGAGAAGGATGGAGTTAGAACAAGCTGCTAAGAAATTGGAAGCAGAGCAAGCCATGAGAAGGCTGGAAATTGAAGCTGAGCAGGCAGCTAAGAATCGGGAAGCTGAACAAGAAGCTCGGAAAAGGGAGCACGAGTACCGGATGCGGGAACTCGAGCTTAAGAGGCAATCTAATGGAGAAACTGAGGGAGCAGTTGGAGATTCCTCCATCCCAGGCTCAAACCCAACAGGTGGACATAGTTACCATGCAATGAAGTTCCCTCTAGCAATCTACGAGGAGGACAAGGAGAAGATTGACCAGTACCTTCAACGCTTCGAGGCCATGTCCGTGGCTATGGGTCTGGAGCGTAACAAATGGAATCTCAAGCTATCCCAGGGATTACGCGGGACCGGCTACGAGGTTTATTCCCGCCTGCCTCCAGGACATGAGAACAATTATGACGAGTTGAAGACGGCTCTGCTGAAACGATTCGAGGTTACGTCACACACCTACCGGAAAAAATTTCGAGCAGCGAAACGAGAACCGGGAGAGTTGTTTGCCGCTTACAGTTTGCGTCTAAAGTCCTATCTCCACAAGTGGATGGATTTGGCTGGGTTCGCACATGACTACGAGAGTCTGGAAGAGCTCATGGTGGTCGACCAGCTGAAGAAGCAAATGTCAAAACCTCTCAGGACATTCCTAGGAGAACAAGGAGCGGAACGTATTGACCTCGTGACAAAATTAGCAGAACGGTTCGTCGAGGTACATGGGGAGGCCGGGGAAAACCTTCCCACCAACACCAAAAGTCAGGAGAAACATGACAAGAAGAAAGCCAAAAGCTCAGGAACAAAAAAGGGGGAACCTTATGTGCAAAAATCAGAGGATAGTTCAGAGAAGACGAAGGAGGGAAGCAAGAGCTCTTCGAGCTCTACACCAAAACGACAGTGGTCGGAGAAGTGGTGTTCAATTTGTAAGTCACCCACTCACAATACGAGGGACTGCAAATCGAAGGCTAAGAGCCCTCACTTCGCAGCATGTCAAGTGACTTCCAAGGAGGTTGTCACGGAAAATGCCAAAGTCAGCAAGAAGGCTCGCCATCAGGAGAGCTCACTCAAGGCCGGTACTAGAAAATCTAGGACAGGGAAATGGTGCAACCAATGCAAGTCAAACACGCACAATGCTATTGACTGCAGGGAAGAGTCAGGAGATTCTCAATTCGTTATGTGCCCCAGGAGACCTAAGGTGGAGCCCACTGAACAGGTCGAGGCCGATGAAGAGACTCCAGACCAGGAAAAACCACCTGTAGTGGAATTGGTAGAGGTTAACGGTCGTCAAGTGGAGTGTTTGTACGACACAGGCCTGGACGGGGAGGCCGTGATTTCCGCGGATCTGGTACACCCAGAACAATTCACAGGTGAGACCATGGAAATACAGCCTGCACAGAAGAGTGCTGTAGCCATGAAGTTGCCCATTGCTAACGTGGAGATTCGGTCAAGATATGTCACCGGCACAATCAAGGCTGCTGTATTGACCGATCCCATTTTCCCAGTAATCCTTGGTTGCCGGTATGTCTTTCTGGGAATGCCCAGGGAGCCAATCCATATGGGAGCAATACAGACTCGCTCTCAGACGAGAACGGAAGAGGCAGAAGCAATTGTGACTAACCCACTGCCGGGGGAGCTACGAACTGCCCAGAGTGAGGATGATACTTTACGTCCTTGCTACAAAAAGCTGCAGAAAAGTGCTGATCCACCAGGACGGGGTCAGTACTACATGAAGAACAGGATACTCTACAGGAGAGCAGGAAGGGGAAACAACCTATACGGTCAGTTGGTCGTTCCGAAAGCTCACCGGTCCCAGATTCTTCATATGGGGCATACCATCTCCTTTAGTGGACACATGGGTATTGCCGCCACCATGCAGCGGATTTCCTGCCACTACTATTGGCCGGGAATGACAGAGGATGTGCGTCGGTATGTGAAGTCATGCCCTGAGTGCCAGAGGGTGGCACCGAAACACTGGACAGCACCGGTGGTCTTGGGTGAGATGCCCATTATGAACTCTCCTTTCGAGAGGGTAGCCATCGATATCGTGGGTCCACTTCCCAGGACTAGGAAGAGGAACATGTATATACTCACAATGGTGGATTGCTGTACAATGTGGGGTGAAGCCATACCGTTGACCACGATTGACTCGAAACGAGTGGCGGATGCACTGATGGAGGCCTTTACAAGATTAGGCTTTCCAGATCAAATTCTGACGGACAATGGGTCCCAGTTTTGTGGAAAACTCATGGAGGAGGTATTTAGAGTGTTTCACTCTAACCACATACATACCAGCCCTTACCATCCTCAAGCCAATGGACAAGTAGAGCGTTTCAACGGCACGTTGATGACAATGTTCAGGAAACTGGCGCAGGAAAAACCTGATAGGTGGGATGAATATATCCCAGCAGCACTCTTTGCCTATCGGGAAGTTCCTCATGGCTCAACAGGACTACCACCCGCTACGTTGCTGTTTGGTCGTCCAATTAAAGGACCGTTGGAAGCCATGTTGAGGAGTTGGACTGAAGAGGGGACGTCAGAAGAAGTGATCTCTTCCTATAAATACGTGGAGGAACTAAAAGAAAAACTCCACAAAGGATGGACTCTGGCAAATCAAAACTTGAAAAAGGCCAGGAAAAGACATGCGGCTTACTACAACCGTAGGTCTAAAGACAGATCTCTAGAGGTGGGAGACAAAGTTTTGTTGCTACTCCCAACGGGAAACAACAAACTGGAGATAGGTTGGCAAGGACCATTTCCCGTGGAAAGGGTGATATCCAGAACCAACTATCAGATCCGGATCCGGGGAAAGTCGAAGATTTTCCATATCAATCTCTTGCGGAAATACGAAGAGAGACCCGGAGAAAAAGCAGCTCACCTCATGGCAATGGCAGTTGCAGTGGAGACAGAAGTGGGAACCAGCGAGGGCAGGGAATATCCCCTGGTACACCAGGAAACCTACAAGGATGTGCAGGTGAACCCTGATCTGACCTCCCAGGAGAGGGAGAAGATCACCCAGGTTCTCAGGTCTCATAAGGAGATACTGACTGATAAACCAGGACGAACGAGGTTGGTGGAGTTCGAGATGACGTTGACCACACAG
Organism: Cepaea nemoralis; assembly: GCA_014155875.1. Taxonomy (NCBI): domain Eukaryota; kingdom Metazoa; phylum Mollusca; class Gastropoda; order Stylommatophora; family Helicidae; genus Cepaea; species Cepaea nemoralis. The sequence continues at coordinate 547,047 of JACEFZ010027823.1, read as the reverse complement.
GAGCCTGTTCGCCAAAAGGTTTACCCAGTGCCCTTCTCTAAAGAAAAGGCCCTGGAGGAGGAAATACAAAAACTGCTGGAGGATGACGTGATTGCACCATCCACATCCCCATACAATGCGGGGGTAGTTTTGTTACGGAAACCAAGTGGAGAACACCGGTTGTGTATAGACTACCGACTTCTGAACAGTCATACACAATTTCAGGTGGAACCTTTGCCGAATCCAACGCAGTTATTCGCTAGGCTCCATAAGGCTCGGTACATTTCAAAGGTGGATCTGAGTCGGGGGTACTATCAGATACCAGTCAAACCGGAGATTCGACCACTGCTGGCCTTCAGTACACCCAGTGGACACTACGAATTCAAGGTCATGCCCTTTGGACTCAGCAATGCACCTAGTGTGTTTACACGTATGATGAGGACTTTACTAGATCCTTTACAGGATCCGGCCATCATCTCCTTCATGGATGATATTCTGATTTCCAGTGACAGCTTGGATGACCATTTGCAATCCTTGGAGAGAGTGTTTAATAGACTCAAGGAAGCAGGGCTTACCGCTCGTCCAACCAAGTGCATGATTGGTTACCAGACTCTGGAATTTCTAGGTCACACCATCACTCCAGGACACATTGTCCCAGAAGAGAAGAACCTGGAGAAAATCAGAAATGCCCCAAGGCCAAAAACGAAGAAGGACGTGCGATCTTTTCTCTCGTTGTGTGGATTCTACCAGAAATTTATCCCACATTTCACTGAACTGGGAGCTCCATTGACGGAAACCTTGAAAAAGGGATTCCCGGACCAAATCATTTGGACACCAGAATGTGAGACTGCCTATAGTCAGTTAAAGGAGGCCTTGGTCAGCAAACCTGTATTACAACTCCCGAACCTTTCCAAACCATTTGTGTTGAGAACTGATGCAAGTGGGATTGGGATTGGGGCAGCTTTGTTACAGGAAGGGAAAGACGATGCTTCGGTTTTGAAACCTGTGGCATACGCAAGCAAGAAGCTACTCCAGGCTGAGAGGAATTATTCGACCGTCGAGAGAGAGTGCTTGTCTCTCGTATGGGCCGTGCAAAAATTCCAGCCCTATTTGTATGGAGTTAAGTTTCGGGTCCAGTCAGATCATCAGCCCCTGATGTTTCTGGCTACTTCTCAGAAGCTCAACGCCCGTTTGATGCGGCGGTCGTTGTTACTTCAACCCTACAATTTCACAGTGGAGTATATTCCTGGGAAGGAAAATGTTGGAGCGGACTTCTTATCAAGACACCCAGCTCCTGAAGAAGAGGAATGAATCATCTGGATTGAATTCACAGTGGAGAAGAGTGAGATGGACTACTCTCTTAAGAGGGGGCCTATGTCATGATTTCACTGTGTATCAACCAGATAATGACAATACAGACGGTCATATTCATGGCCTGTGTGCAAAGCTACATTTGTTTTTTAACCGGGACAGAAAAACAATAAAGTCGGAATGCACAGCTGCAGTTGTTTACCAGTTAGACCAAAGACACCGCTAACCTTAAGAAGTCTCCAACATCAAACAGGAAAATCGTCTTTGACAGTCCCCACAAGACGGGAAATTGTAGGCATATGTTGAAAAAAGGGGGAGGCGACTTGTGCATGGATTGTCCAAAAGGGGAGATAATCTACTCTTGTGACATTGATTAAACCCAAGGGAGAGAATTTATTCAGAAATGGATAATCTGCCCTTGAACCACTTTTGTTAACATCAAAAGAACGTCACGTGGCCACTCAAGGCTGTTGGGTAAAAACATGCTTTGTTTACAAGTAGTGTAACTCTGAGGATTGACTTGCACGGACGTGTTTGTCACTGCAGTGGATTTAAAAAATATCTACCGTGTGCGGAAATTAATTAGATTTAATTGTACACGTGCCTGTCATGGCAAAATGTAGATGTGATTTCGAAGACACTGCTGTGTTGTGCTTAAGGTATTGTAGAGAGTATATTTAAGCCTAGTTAATATAAGCAGTAGCCTCGGTAAAACTAGCTAGAGTAATGAATAGAATTAGCTCTGCTAGTGAGAATTGTGTAGTGGGGTGATATTGGGGAAGATTGGGGATGGGGAGAATGTACAATGATGGGATCTCCAGTGAGGTCTGCTGGGGGTCTACACTTTACAATTTGCTCTGTCCTGATCTTAACCCACTGCAGACCGGAGTGAAGAACTCCTATGCCCATGACAGAGTTGGTTCACTGTCATGTATCTGAGTGAGGCGGACACCCCCCCCCCCTCCCCAATGGAGGTCAGGGACAGTTGCTATCACCAAATGTGTTGTTCTCTCGTTGACAGGTTCCTTTAGGTCACTCAAGTCACTGAGAATGGAGACCTTGGTGCAGGCAGTTGGTCAACATCTTTTGCACTTAGCCCATGATAAAAAGGGTTTACGGGAACAAGCATAAGAGGGATTAGCAAACGTCACAAATTAACAGAATACAAGAAATTGTTTTCTCCGCACCATTTTGGAGGAAGACCAATCGTCAAATTAATGTTTCAAACATCACTTGGGAACAGAATAGTAGAAAGTGAATTTCTTTTACACCACCTGGGAAAAGCCCAGTGGGCTAGTATGTTTTACACGACCGGTGAACAAACAAAGAGATACAGTTATTCCCCATCACATGGGAATAAATCAGTATAAACTGATTAGGAAGTTAGTATAACAATGGTCTTGTGAACAGTAGACACTTGAGACAGGAAGTACATTTATTTCAAAGAACAGTATATTCGTGTCCTCACTAGACAAGGGTGTTATAAGTATAAGAACAAATTAGACATATACTAACTGTGTGATCCAGACAGGATTTAGGGTCGGACTGTGACTAGTTCTTTTGAGTGATCAAACAGCCACCGGTGGAAATCTACATCTAGCAGGATGGACACATACCTGGGTGAGGTCATCGTGGAATGAATGAGGATATGGTGTGATCCTTTCTGTGATGATAGGGCTGGGCTCTTCAGCTACCTGGTCTATGTCCACACCCAATAGAAATATTCGACACACATTCTACACTTTACACACACACACACTTCTCACACCTATACTCTTGGTTTAATAAATTATTTTGTATTTATTTGTTAAAGCTTGAGTTGTGGAGTATGTTATGTTGGGGAAAAGTGAGAGGGGGCATGATACAAGGGTGAGTGAGAGTACGAAAGAGGTGTTTGCAGACCGACGGAGTTTTGTGGACGGAGTCTGGTGGTTTCTCTAGGACAATAATATTGGGGTAATGAAAATGTAGTGTTGATTCCCCACACTCCAGGGACAACACGAAAGTAAGTAAGGAAGACTTACGACATGGGGGACATGAAGCAATTCATGTGTTGACCCTAAGAAAGTCAACTTTGTATGGGTAGTGAGTTAATTTGCTATTGAGGGCAGGTCTTATAAGACAATGGTCCGGTTCAGAAAAACTTCTAATTAATATAATATTGCGATGAGAAGAGGGCTCACGCCAACCAGACAAGTTTGTGGCGATCACCAGTAGCCAAGTAAAGTGAGACTACATTGTGACAATAGTCAGTAGGAGTCTATTTAGTTACCCAGAACCAGGTTATCAATAGTCTTTGACAAAAATTAGAGACACTAATTTTTTAGAAACCTCTTGCGTCACAACCATGAGTCAAAGTTTGTAACGCAACACAGGAGGGGAGGGTGTGTGTCAAAGACTGAAGTATAGAAGACCACCCTGAATGAGTGGTCTACCTCAAGATAGAAGACCACCCTGAATGAGTGGTCTACCTCAAGTAGATTCGAGGTAACCCAGTGCCCCTACATGAGGGCAGGGTAGGTGATAGGGAGGGGAACTATTAACTAGTTCTCTCATGAGACACGGAGATGTCAACCACAGAGAGTAAGCACTCTGGTCACGGCAGAATCACGCCTACGTGATAGCCACGGAGAAGTGGAATCCCACTCAAGAGTAAACGGCTACTCTAAGCGTGCTGAGTGTTGCAGCACGCAAAAAGCCGAAGGACGCACGAGGTCTTTCCGCGGGCTGTGTAGCCACGCGAGTAGAATAGTCAGACGGGGACTGACTTTCATAGTGAGCGCATCGTTTAGTGTCGATGCGCGTTTCCTTAGCCAAGTAGATAGAGTTAGCTGTAGGGATAGGATATGACTGGATAGGGAATTCTGTGTCTTTATGTGTGATTTAATAGCGACCGTTTTTGTGCAGTAATCTATTGTTAAAGAGCCAGTGACAATAAAATGCATCATCCATACCTCTCGTACGACTTGCAATATTTTTGTGTGGTACGGGAGAAGTTGATCCTGTAATGCCTGACGCATTGGTTGCTGACACTGATAACACCCCAATCAAGTGTCGACCTTATTCCATCCCACTAAATTATAGAGCAAATCTCGACAAAGAATTACTATCTCTTGAGTCGAGTGGAATAATTAGGAAATCTCAGTCAGAATATTCCTTCCCTATCGTCCTTGTCGCCAAAAAGGACTCAACAATTCGACACTGCGTCGATTATCGACGTTTAAACAGAGTGACTAAAATTGATGCTGAGCCAATCCCAGCATGCGAGGATTTGATCCTTGATATGTCTACATCTCGCGTCTTTTCCAAACTCGATCTCACGAAAGGATATTGGCAGGTCCCGATGCAAGAAAATTCAATTCCTTTAACAGCTTTTTCCACACCTTTAGGTCTCTATGAGTGGCAATTTCTTCCTTTTGGCCTTCGTAATGCTCCAGCGACTTTTGTCCGTCTAACTAAGGATCTTCTCCATGGGGTAACAAATACATCTACATACATAGATGACATATGTATCCATACTGTAGACTGGACATCACACCTATAGAAACTGCGACATGTCTTCGATAGGTTGTGAGTATTCGGGCTTACAGTCAAACCAACTAAAGTAGAGTTGGGCATGGAAGAAATTGACTTCCTAGGCCATACCATCTGCAGGGGCCAACTCAGAACAGATGAAAAAATTGTGACCAAGATTCTCAATATGACTATACAACGACCAAGAAACAGGTCCGAAGTCTACTTGGTCTTGTTAATTATTATAGTAAATTTATTCCCAATCTGGCGGAAATCACCAGTGTTTTTTCCAATATTTTGAAAGCTTCGGCAAAATTGAATGTTCAAGATGCACGGTTAATTAGTGCTTTATCAAAATTGAAGTATTTATTCAGCGTTCCACCTATTTTGCGTTTGCCTAACCAAAATCTTACCTATTTTTTACGTACAGACGCAAGTGCTATCTCCATATCGGGAGTCTTAGGTCAGTTTTACGAAGGGAAGTTCCATCCAGTAATGTACGTAAGTCGGAAGATCAGCCCAGCTGAATCGAGATACTCAGCGTCTGAATTGGAGGGCCTTAGCTTAATCTATTGTGTTAGAAAACTTCATAGGTTTTTGGCAGGAACACAGTTTGTGATCGAAACCGACAATTCTCCGCTTTCTGTTATGCAGTCTGGCATTCCCCAGAACAATAGGGTCTACAGATGGGCCTTGATACTGCAGAACTATGCCTTTACCATCCAGCATTTGAAGGGGAGTTTGAACTCTTTGGCAGACACTTTGAGTCGACCGTCAAACATTGAAATACCTGAGGTACAGGGAGAGATCGACCAGAGATCACCAGTAACAATGACACTGTAATTGCTATTTAGATCAGTGCCGTATGTGGTGATAAAGTTACACTGTAAGTGCGTTATAATCGCCAAGCGTTTAAACTGTGTAAGAGTAACATTGCCATTATGAGTGAAACGAACAGACGCATAAGTAGTATGTCTACGTCGCTAACACATATATAAGCCATATTTACATTGAATTGTTAGATGTGAACCTACATAGATTAGTAGGGAACTATATATATAAACACTATCCAGGAAAGAGAGCATAGAAGACTTTGTCTAAATGAACTATGGTATGAAAATAGTCTACAAAGAACAGAGCTCCATCATCACACCTGAAAGGACGACATTAGTTTAGTGTAATTATATATAAAAGTAATTGTGATATGTATATAACAGTGGTTTATAAACAGTACGCATAACTTTATTTTTGTATTAATAATTGAATTGAAAAATGTTCAAGTACATATATAACTTTATTTATCTCATGTGATAGTTATAAGTCACCGACATTTAGTTAAGAACCCATTTAAGTCAACACCTATATTAGAAATGTAATTATTAGATATTATCAGTTATCAGTTATCAGTTGGGGTATCTTCATTGCACTCCGGACATGTCCATAGGTGCTCAGATCCTCCGGTGGCTAATAGTGCCAGTTCAGTGTTGGTTGACGAGGCACTTTGTTTTCCCGATGTACCTCTCGCGTCTGGCTGTGCCGATTCTTACTCCCAGGTCTTTCATCCTGGACAGCGATGTGGAATCACTGACGTCAAAATCCTCTGTTCTCGCCAAATCTTTAAGGACGTTAATAACATCGGCACGATCCATGGGCTTGCCATCTACAGGGGGTGCAGAGCCAGCCAGTTTGTCAGCTCGTTCATTTCCCTCGACTCCCGCATGTCCCGGGACGAAGATGAAGGTGACTTTATGGACAACAGACTTCCGCAGCGATTCAGTCCACTGTCTACGTACAGATCCAGCTTCGACCTTCTGAATATTAGATATTACTTTACCTCATCACCGCATAAACATAATCATTTATAAATTCACTTATTTAAAATATCATTTCTAAACTAACCCAACCATTTAGGAATTAACATCATTTCATGTACCAATAACACTTGAAGGTAACTAACCCATTTTGCTTAAATGTAATTAATTAGTTAGATTATTTCCCTTAGGATAAATTTAGAACAGCACACCAAATTACATCAGTTAGTAGATTAGTTAGTATGACAGGATCGGTAACAAACCATCCTCACAAACTTGTATATTTTGTATAGGCATGACACGTGCAAAGAAACCGCACAGTCATTTGGCGTGAAAACTTGTACAATTCAGCCAATCATTTAGTGTAAATATGTAATGTTCATTTACTTGATATTATGAACCATATTTCAATGACGAATGAATGTTTTAACAGAATGATGGTATGAAAATGAATGAAAGATGTGTAAATGAGAGGAGAGAATGAATACAATAGTAAACATTGAGAGAGAGAGAGAGAGAGAGAGAGAGAGAGAGAGAGAGAGAGAGAGAGAGAGAGAGAGAGAGAGCGGCAAATGTTTTGTTCACCGCTTGAAACGGTTTGTTGTGACTTGTCTGTGTCAATCTGTGTAACCAATGTGTTGTCAAGTTTTAAGTGTGTTACTGCAATACTTTAGTAGTAGTAGATACAGAAAATACTTTGAGCATCTTGAAACGGAATTGTGGTCATAAATAAGAATAACAGTCATTTATGGCCACAATAAACCGATTTACGGCGCTCGAAGGAATACACACATGTAGAATAGTAACGCATACACAAGTTAGCAAATCAAGTACACTGTAGCTTATTAGAAAACACGCAAACAAACAGAAAAACGAACACATAAAAGTTGCATACTCCATTTGCTTCAAAGAACAGTAACTCAAATCAAGGGACACAATAAACTCTTAAAAACCTTGATGTAACATTGAAAATATTTCTTCACAAGCGGAAGCTAGAAGGTGAAGAGTAGAACTTAATGTATACGAGTTGGGGCTGATATTATTGGGAACATGAACATTCGATGCTCATGTGTTGTACTCATAACAGAGTCAACTTGTATTGGGTTGTCATTTTGGGCAATATGAGGACAGGTCAAAAGACATAAGTCAACGGACAGAAGTCAGAAGACATAGGGTCATATGACGGAAGTCAGGACATAAGTCATAAGACAACGGTTCCGGATCAAAACAATTCCCAAGAAGATCTATAGCCAACTGTACTGATACGGTGGGCTACTCAATTAGCCGAGTGAATTAATAGAACAGTGTGAGTAAGGAGAGGAGAGAGTTTGTCCTATCCCCAGAAAAGAGATTTACACCTTATAAGATCTTTGACAAAATTGGACAGCCAATTTTTCAGTGACCATAAAACGTGTTACAAGCATGAGTTAAAAGGTTGTAACACTACACGGAGAGGAGAGGAGCCTGTCAAAGATCTGGATAAGAGTTTACAGAGTTAAGAATATAGGAAATAGAGTTAAGACAGAGACCATTAGAGAACACCAGACAGAAGAGACAAAAGCGCTATAAATAGCTTTACAACGGGACACACTTGTGTCAACCAAGAGGGCATTGAGTGTAAGTGAGCGAGGGTTTCCCAAGACACTAGGAAACTCGCCTCGACGAGTAACCGTGGAGTACAGGTTACTCTAGTTAACTGACCAGCGTGCTGGGACACCACGCACGCAAGACTCGCCAGCGCACGGAGGATCCAACGTCCGTGTTTGAACACGCAACTAGAAGCGTGGCTCAGACTGCGACTGAGAGTAGACGTGTTCCTTATGAATACTATAGGTTTATAGACAATAGTGATTGTTAGGCCGTAGATTCCATTCAGTGATTAATAGTATCATTATATTATCACCTCTTCATTGCATCTGTGTAACGTACTATGATGTTTATTGTTAATGAATTATCCGCTCGCGGAGCTTGTTTGTAATCAGCTCTAAATAAATTGTATCCCTTTTGCAAATGACACGAGTTATTATTTCGTGTGGTGCAAAAGTAGGGGAGTCCTGAAATACCTGTCGCAAGTAAGTTGCTGACACTCTAGATATCTATGTGTTTCTCTATGTATATCTGTGTGTCTCTCCCTGTCTCTCTATTCATCTGTGTCTCTCTCTCTGTATCTCCCCATGTCTATCTCTCTCTCTTTCTCTCTCTCTGTCTTTATGCGTCTCTCTGTCTCTGTTTTTATGCACCTCTCTCTGTCTCTATATCTCTATCTCTACCCCACTCTGTCCATGGATATCTATGTGTTTCTCTATGTATATCTGTGTGTCTCTCCCTGTCTCTCTATTCATCTGTGCCTCTCTCTGTATCTCCCCCTGCGTCTCTCTCTGTATCCTCTCTCTCTCTCTCTCTCTCTCTCTCTCTCTCTCTCGCTCTCAGTTATTAGAATACAGGGAAACAACAAAAGAACATAGGCGGAAGTAAAAGACTACCAGAGCAGAGCCAGGCGAGCGCTATCATACACGGAATGTTTTCACTGCACTGTTGGGTGCTATTGTAAGCCGCTTGCTCTGATCGCTAGTTCGGTCGTCCTTGTAGGGGATCGCGTGCACCTAACACCCAGGGGGCCGTGACTTGTAAACATTCGTCACATTCTTGCTGATACAAAGTCACAAATTGACACATTTAAACGCACACAAAAAAGCTGACAATCGTCATCATCATCGTTCATCATCACATGCCATCTCCGCAGTGACGGTCGGCTGCATGAGCCTCCAACATCCTCAGTCATGTGTCTTCTTGTTGCAATCATAGAGAATTCTTCAAGTCCAGCTCATGACACTTTCCCATCCACATGCAATGGAGTCTTTTTCTCGCACATTTCCTCGCAAAGATTCTCTCTTCTGTAAACTCATTCAGTAATAAGTCATAAATCGCTGTCTCTTTAATTGTCGAAGTGGGGAGCATTTTGTGTGGTGTTAGCGGGCAAAGGAACGGAGCAATTATAAGTGATCGATTGCCTTGAAGTTGGAACCGTGACTAACTAAACATATGCCCTACACTCCTCAAAGTGGTTTACCAGTCTTGACTTTAATCACTAGTTATTATGAGCCTTCAATTCACGTAGCAGTAAACATAATAATAAGACCGCTGACAATATATATCAATATGGATCAAACATGTTATGAGGTATACGTACGTCACACACATAGACGCACATACATACACACGTGCGCGTGGATATAAGCACACACACAGACAGAAGAATTAGCAGTAGTAGCAGCTACAGCAAATAAAAGACGGAGTAGTAGTAATAGTAGTAGCAGCAGCAGCAGCAGCAAAAGAAGAAGAAGAAGAAGAAGAAGAAGAAGAAGAAGAAGAAGAAGAAGAAGAAGAAGAAGAAGAAGAAGAAGAAGAAGAAGAAGAAGAAGAAGAAGAAGAATCTGTAGTGGTAGCAACAATAACAGAAGAAGATGATGAAGACGAAGAAGGAAAATAAGGGGATACAAAAACCACTTACATAATGAAATGTGACACCCCCATTGAAATAGACACTCCCTGTCCTATGTCACATTACAGCCACACATTTTTCATCTGTTTACGTCACGCAAAAGTATGGCGCACCTGTCAGATCTTTCTATGAATATTTGTCTAAAGAAGCACGCAACACTCAAAAGCGTAATTGTTGCGCGGACGTAATTTATCAGTAATTTATAATTGTGGCACGAACATCAGTAATTTAAAATTGCTACATGTCTCTACCTTTCAAATGAGGAAGTAGACATGTATTGGTGCTTAAAGACGTCTGCCAAATTTGTGTTTATCTGAAGTCCGAATTTAGCCATCTTCAATTACAGTGCGTTATTAGGCTTCTGTCGTTTATTTCAAATTCCTCTTCTTCTTTCGTTCGCCTGAAATATGTTTATAACTGCAATGTTGTCTCTTGTATGAATCTAACAGTCTTTTTTAGTTCACTCAGCGGTCCATAGAGTTTATCTTCCATTGTTGTCTCTCCAACTTAATCACACCAAGAGAAATGTTTAAACAGCTTTCATATGCGGTGTCTGCGAAGGATTCTTGGTTTTAAGTGGCAAGACAAAATCACAAATACTGAAGTACTGGAAAGATCAGGTTGTAGTGACGGTTTATTCCATGCTCAGTCTTCGTAGACTTAGATGGATAGGACATCTTAGGAGGATGGATGATGGTAGAATACCAAAGGACATCTTTTTTGGTGAATTACAGATGGGTAAGAGATCTCAGGGTCGGCCTCTACTACGATACAAAGATGTGTATAAGCGGGACATGATTGATACAGGCATTGATAATGCACAGTGGGAGCAAGTCGCCGCTGAACGTGTTGCATGGAGGGCAAAGATCAGAAATGGAATAAAGACAAAGGAGAAAATTATTGCAGATAAGTCACACACCTAGCGCATGAGACGAAAGATGGTGCATGATGGTGGAAATGACCACGTGTTCACATGCACCCACTGTGAACGGACATTTACAGCGCGAATTGGCCTTATCAGTCACATTCGCTACCGCCATAGGTAAAAGTTATTATGCCTTTTTAAAGCACAAACTATCGTCTGTCAAGACGGCAAGGTCTCAATGGTAATGTCTCTCTAGGCCAGAAGGTTCGCCTGGATTTTGTAGTTTGGGCAATCATGGAGTATGTGCTCTGCTGTCTGCGACGCCAAACCACATGTGCACATGACCCTTTTCCACACTAGAGACAAATTAGGAATATGGTGTCCATCATTGCCATGTGCCATGCTGATAAGCGTGGGCGTTCATGTTTCGCCAGCTCATGCTATCACCAGAGTCGTGGATCAGCTCGGTGTTCTTATCTTGACCTTGCCACGTGGTCAAGCCCTCTAGATATTTACTTCTTTGCCCCCCCCTTGTTCTTTTCCTCTCAATCTTGCTAGTTGTCACCAAGTTCTATTGTTTATCTCTTCTCACAACATGTCCACATAATTGTGACTGTCAACGTCTAATTACTCTAATAAGTTTACGGTTTTCATCTGCTTCTTGTAGGACTTGCCAATGGTTTTTCTGCTCCTCAGAAACCACATTTCCACTGCCATTAGATATGTTCTAGTTTGTCTGCTCATTGCCTACGTCTCACATCCTGGTGTAGCATTTCAACACTCCTTTTCTCGTTGCAATTGATATCTTTTTTTATTGGTCAGTATGTTTTACATCTGGCTACAGACTACCTTCACCATAGCGATTCTTGTTCTAATCTCTTCAAGATGTTCTCCATCAGATGTTACGACTGTTCCAAGATAGTGGTACCGAATCTCTTGTTTAAGAACATTCTCATTTACACATATATTACATTGTGTATGTCTTTCTTAATAGTGGCGACCATAATATCTGTCTTCTTACAATGTAATTTGAACACTAATTGTTCACTGTGTGCAATAACCGCAT
>JACEFZ010027823.1:447500-530000 GCA_014155875.1 Cepaea nemoralis | reverse complement strand
TTCTGAGGAAAATGCAAAGAATACCATGGACAGACAGAAAAACCAATGACCAAGTACTACAGGAGACAAATGAACATCGTAAACTGATAAGAGAAATTATACGTAGACAGTCAAAAGTTTTTGGACATGTTATGAGAAGAAATGGATTGGAGAACTTGGTGACAACTGGCAAGATCGAAGGGAACCGACCAAGAGGAAGATCGAGAGGAAAATACCTGGATGGCTTGGCCACATGGCATGGACGAGACAGGAACACTGAGCTGATCCACGACACTGGTGATCGAGTGAAATGGCGAGTCATGTCCGCCCACGCTTTCCGGCATGGCACATGATTGATTGATTGAGATCGACATGTTGTTATATAGATGGGAAGATAGATGGATAAACCCATCAATGGACAGAAACAGACAGAAACGAAACTTCATTGAGTAAAACCAGAAAACAACTGCGAGTTGTCCCACTCATCTACTATATCAATGACTGACGATGAAAGATGGTTGCTATCGCAAACATCTGACGTCACGCTTGGATACTCTGAGTCTGTGTATTAAGTACTGACAGCGGAACACAAATCAACAAACGTGTTGAATCTCAGACCGCTGCTGGCGAGCCTGTGATTATATTATCAAAGCCACCATTTCCACGTACGTCAATGTGTTTCACTTGTCACGTACGTAAAGCTACATAAGGTGGCGCGCATTTCTCACCTAAACTTTGGGACGTCACGTAAACTAAAAGTGGTTAGTGAGATGTGGTCACTGAGATATGGTACTTGAGATGTGGTCACTGAGGTGTGGTACTTGAGATGTGGTCACTGAGATGTGTACTTGAGATGTGGTACTTGAGATGTGGTACTTGAGATGTGGTACTTGAGAAGTGGTCATTGGAATGTGTACTTGAGATGTGGTACTTGAGATGTGATCACTGAGATGTGGCATTTGTGATATGGTCACTTAGATGTGGTACATGAGATGTGGTCACTGAGATGTGTACTTGAGATGTGGTACTTGAGATGTGGTACTTGAGATGTGGTACTTGAGAAGTGGTCACTGGAATGTGGTACTTGAGATGTGGTACTTGAGATGTGGTCACTGAGATGTGGCACTTGTGATGTGGTCACTTAGATGTGGTACTTGAGATTTGGTACTTGAGATGTGGTACTTGAGATGTGGTACTTGAGATGTGGTACTTGAGATGTGGTACTTGAGAAGTGGTCACTGGAATGTGTACTTGAGATGTGGTACAATTGATGTGGTCACTGAGATGTGGTACTTGAGATGTGGGCACTGAGATATGGCACTTGTGATGTGGTCACTTAGATGTGGTACTTGAGATGTGGTACTTGAGATGTGGTACTTGAGTTGTGGTACTTGAGATGTGGTACTTGAGAAGTGGTCACTGGAATGTGTACTTGAGATGTGGTACTTGAGATGTGGTCACTACATGTGGTATTTGAGATGTGGTCACTTAGATATGGTACTTGACATGTGGTCACTGAGATGTGGTACTTGAGATGTGGTCACTGAGATATGGCACTTGTGATGTGGTCACTTAGATGTGGTACTTGAGATGTGGTACTTGAGAAGTGGTCACTGGAATGTGTACTTGAGATGTGGTACTTGAGATGTGGTCACTGAGATGTGGTACTTGAGATGTGGTACTTGAGAAGTGGTCACTGAGATGTGGTACTTGAGATGTGATACTTGAGATGTGGTTACTGAGATGTGGTACTTGAGAAGTGGTCACTGAGATGTGGTACTTGAGATGTGGTACTTGAGATGTGGTCACCGAGATGTGGTACTTGAGATGTGGTACGTGAGACGTGGTACTTGAGATGTGGTCACTGAGATGTGGCATTTGAGAAGTGGTCACTGAAATGTGTACTTGAGAAGTGGTACTTGAGATGTGGTACTTGAGATGTGGTACTTGAGATGTGGTCACTGAGATGTGATACTTAAGATGCTGTACTTGAGATGTGGTACTTGAGATGTGGTCATTGAGATGTGGTACTTGAGATGTGGTCACTGAGATGTGGTACTTGAGATGTGGTATTTGAGATGTGGTACTTGAGATGTGGTCACTGAGATGTGGTACTTGAGATGTGGTTACTGAGATGTGGTACTTGAGATGTGGTTACTGAGATGTGGTACTTGAGATGTGGTACTTGAGATGTGGTACTTGAGATGTGGTTACTGAGATGTGGTACTTGAGATGTGGTATTTGAGATGTGGTTACTGAGATGTGGTACTTGAGATGTGGTACTTGAGATGTGGTACTTGAGATGTGGTCACTGAGATGTGGTACTTGAGATGTGGTACTTGAGATGTGGTCACTGAGATGTAGTTACTGAGATGTAGAACTGGAGATGTGGTCACTGAGATGTTGCCACTGAGATGTGGAATTTGAGAAGTGGTCACTTAGATGTGGTACTTAAGATGTGGTCACTGAGATGTGGTACTAGAGATGCGGTCACTGAGATGTGGTACCTAAGATGAATATCTTGAACTGCCAGAGTAACAATGATTGTCCGGACGAGATCAGTTGAAATAGAACATTAGATGTCACACAAGGTCAGTGGGCAAGGGGGCAGAGGCAGGCCGAGAGAAACGATGCTAAATATCGTAAGACGGTGGCATGGGGGAATATCATCAGAAACATCACAGAACTTATGCAGGGCACCAAGGACCGAGATCTGTGGAGCGACATGAACGTTTACGCCATTTTATAAGATACATGATGCTGGTGGTAATATTCAAGGCTGAATTCACCATCAAGCAAATAATCACGTGCGTAGGACATCAAGGGAAAGTGAGCTCCATATACATTTTCGACTGAGATTGCAAGATTCAACACAATGGTGCAAAACTGAAATGGTTCGGCTGAACCAGGGTCCACAAAAAGGGACTCTCACAACAAATAAGTCTGGCGCCCCATCAACACATTTGTAACAATGTAAGAATATAACGAAATGACAAGATTAAGATGTCAGCTAGTAATTAAATTGTTCGCACAGCGTCATTTGGACTTAAATATTGACAAGACCTTGACTAGGGGAACGTAAATTACAAGTGCGTGTACTTCAAAAATCGGAGTGGGTTCGCCTGATGGTGGGGGAAACTGTTTATAACGAAAGCTAAACTACACTCAAAAATCAGTCTAGTGCACTCAGTTGTAGTAGTAGGAACTGCTGGTAGTAGTAGAAGCAGCAGCAGCCCATGCTCAAAACACAAAAGGATAGTGAGAATATGGTGTTAGTCGTTAGTCGCGGTTCCAATTTCACGGCAAATTGTCACCACATAATGCTCAATTTCTGTGCTAGTGAATATCATACAAAATGCTCCTCACTGTCCCTTGTGAAAAGTGGAACAAACAGCAGTCTCGACAAACCAACAGCAAGCACATGCATAAAGCTGCTGCCAGAATGCGAACACAACAGTCCGCCACTAAAATTACAGGTCATCGTCTAAGGAAGCGGCAGTCACTAGAAAACAGCAGTTTCACACACATTACTGCTTAAGGCAAAACCAGCTAGTTCAGAAAACTGCCGCCCGCCATTTTTCTCAACATGCAGTAAGAGAATATGGTGTTTTATGTTTCAATATATAAACCCAGTGCAATGAAGTCGACCGTGTCGACTTTTAAGCGACTTCTTTGAAGGAATCATATAGGCAGGCTGATCAGCATACCCCCAGTCACCGTTAGCACCTTAGAGAAACTTCCGGGACATCTCTGTTGGCAACGAAATAACTAAAACCAATGGGATGGGTGATACATTACCACCTCACGCCTTAATCCCAGCGAGTCTAAAGTCTAAATATGCTGCGCTGAAGTATTGCCTGGCTACATCCTAATATGCCTGGCCGCAGATGTGAAGTTCCACTCCCACACATCCTGCTGTATTCTGAGCCTGGAGCGGGGAAAGAGAGCCCTGCAACAGTCCCCATGAAGACAGTGCTACAGTACCGCGTCGGGTGAAAAGCCTTAACGTCAGTCTCGCTTCCGTAGATGGAAGCCCTTTATTTTCCAGGACAATTCATGTTATTCATTTTAGGTTAGGCCCACCAGGGAATTTAAAATAATTTCTGGTTAAATCTGCCTCGAAAGAGATTCGAACACTGGGCTCCGGGCCTAAAACCAGGCCACTAAAAATAAATGCATCCTTGACCACATGTATCCACCTGTTACAGGCAAAGCTCGATGGGAAAGAGTAATGGGAAGACAGAGAAATAAATACCCGGCCAGCTTGGCCACATCGTACAATCGCGACCAGAACCCTGACATGATCTAAGACTGGTGATCGTGTCAGATGGCCAACCGTGACCACCCACGCTTATTGGCACGGCACATGATGCTGACGCGACAACTGTTAATGTTTTTATGGGACATCAAGTGGGTAATTATGATGTAAACTCCAACAACGATGTAAGCCCATATTATGTCGTAAAGCTCTCGAAAACACTCCAGTTTTGCATGTACAAACGACAGATCTAAAAAAAAAAACAGTCGGGCTACTTGTGAAGCTCAGTTTCATTGGTTCAGTATTTTTGTCAATAGCTTCCTTTCTTTAAACTCATTGGTGCGGCACTCTCGGGGGTTGTCCCCCAGGTAATGGCACCACATATCTGCGCGGGTTAGTGCTAGAAGGTTTTCGTGTTATTCGGAACATTCGCGAAGTTTGATAACATCAGTTGTTTATGCTGCTGTGATTGTGTGAGCTTGTTTGTAAAACGTTATGCATCTAAACGTACGTAATGTTTCATATTAGAGTACGCATTTCTCTCGCGGCAATCGTTCCTTTGTCAGGTTATAGTGTTACCAGCAGTTGTTCGTTGGCCATTTAGATCTATGCAGACATGTGTGCGTCTGTTAAAGAGGGCATGACTGTTTTGAAGGCAGTGTACCGTACTGGCGCTCCAGATACATTATTTTTACCTTCAACCATCCAACCGACTCAGCACACGTAGCTTTTAACGCTGAGATATATTCAAACAGCCTTTCAAACTGGGTTTCTGACTCAATCATCTTTTCATGTTTATGTTTCATGCAACATTTCAGTCCGTAAGAAATAGCCCCAATTTCAGTTGTATTGATTGTATACCACAGTACATTTCTTACATATTTCTCCGGGTTGTCAAGTACAGCGCCAATGATGTGTAGGGCCAATTAACAGTTGGTAATACCCAAACCAGACAAATGAGGCTGTGAAGTGACAATGGCAATCAGGTCTGACTACCAGGTCAAAATCTATTCAAATTCCAACCGGAGCCACAAGTAAACAAGTGGAAAGGTTTAGTTGACACGACGTGGGAAAAAATCCAGACACTTCTTTATGATAAACTCATCAACGATTCTACCGCAAAAATGCTCATTCTGCGTTGTTCACAAACTCCTCATCTCATATGGTTTTCCCAACTACATACACCCGGAGTACCACTATTCTATCCATGGTCAGCTCTGCCCAACACCGGCTGGCCAAATGGCTAGCGGAAATGCTGAATCCAGTGCCACGTTCCTTTCATCCCCAAACACTTCAAGACACATTTGAACTTATAGAGTTTGGACGACGTGAACCTATAACACCAACACATGTCATATAGCATCTCCGTTCACAAATGTTCCCCTTAAAGAAACAGCAAATATTATATGTAGACATTCCGACACCAATACTGCAGAGACTACAAGTGTTTTGCACGGTCAGCACGGCATTTAATTTATTCAAACAATCCTACATCCACATTAGCGGAGGGACAATATTAGTCATCTAGCTCCCATTCTGGCATCTTTATGACTGTCGTGTGTATAAAGAATGAATGTCGTAGTAGTTATTTGTTCTTCTTTACCACTTTAGTGTCGTCCCTGGAGTGAGGGGAATCAACACCCACATTTGTTTTAATTCAATATCCCTATCCTGGAGATATCCAGCAGACTCCGTCCACAGCACTCCCTCAATCTGAAGACACCTTCTTCTCACTCTTACTCACTCCTGGATCATGCCCCCTCTCATTCTTCCCCAACATAACATACGTGACAACTCTAGCTTCAACAAATAAAAACAAGAAATTTATTACAGCAAAGAGTATTAGGAGAAGTCTGTGTGTGTATATATAAAGTGTAGAATGTGTGACGTGTATTCTAAATAGTATATAGACTCAGATCAGTGTTCAGGAGTATAGTCATTCTCATCACTGTGCTGAGAACACACCAGCACCATGTATTCCAGACAAGCAACGTCACCAAGGTGATGCTTCTCCGGTCACGTGACGACTTCCTCCGTTGTCTCTTGAACCACTAGGATGCTTGGACACCCGTGACAAACACTGTCTAATGAGAGTCTTCAATCTGATTCACACTATGAATTTCCTCTGTTGTTTAACTGATTGTTAATCAGAAAATTATAACCCTATTGTCACTGTTACTGGGGAAATCTCAATGAATCTAGTGTCACTGGTTGTAAAGATTCCCCATATTAACACCACAATCTGAATGTTCTAGGTATTTCGATAAATTTGTATGAATGTTCCTGGTATCAGTAGTGTATTTATACAATGTTCTGACTGTTCAGTGATACACCTATCACTTGCTAAACATAAATCTCATCAGCATGTCCTGCTCAGCAGAAGCCAGGTTCCCGCAAACCAACTTGGGTATAAGCCCAATGTAGCGGCCTCTCAGCAACTTCTGAGTTCAAATTCTGAGCCATCATCTTCTAAATTGTGTTCTAGCTTCACTGTTGAATATCATAGCACACATACGTGGACCTGTAAATGGAACCTGTAGAATAGAGAATACTATGGTGAGGGCAACTCAATCCTGGCCGGAATTAGGTGAGTGTAGGCCAATAGCAGCACTCAGATCTATAACAGAGATCCGATCTCTGTCATACGGCCAAATAACTCATCATATGATCTGAGACATGGCAACACCAGGAAAGAATAAAGGAACGGGTAGAAACCCAGCAGATGCCCTACTGGAAGATCCTACCATTTCACATTCCTCTCCTCCCTCTCAACCATCCTTAATCTCTCTAATTATTATTCCACTACATTGTCCTCAAGTCCTGAGTAAAATGATATATCACTCAAGCTAGTTGAAGCCACACAATAGGATACTAGTGCCGACGCTCCTATGATACTTTCTAGCACCGCACTTATAGAACATTCTAATCACTAATCATAATACATTATATCACCACGCCTATAATACATTATATCACCGCACCTATAATACATTATATCACCGCACCTATAATACATTATATCACCAGCACAGTACTGTACTCTATTCCTAATCATACTCTAAGTTAGATATGATTAATAGCCTACCATATGCCTATTCCGGTTGCTAATCGAAACTAGGCAATCACAGACTGAGATCTATGTCCGCCGATAAATATCAACAATTTGACACCCTAGTTTCTTTCATTGAACACAACTCGGAAAACTGCACCGATCTTTCCCACTTCAGAAATCTTGATCGACTAACTCCACTTGTTTACCGCAAACGCTTTTATATTGGCTGGAGTGACGTCACCAAAAAGTCTAGACGCTGATTCGTCCAGAATCTGGTTTCCTCCTCCTGTTTTAGACTAACCTGGAGTCAATCCGCCGTCAAATTTGCTTTCATTTGGGGAAATTCTTTGTCCCGTACAACAATAGTTCAACCTGAGAATTTCCCACATCACAGAATCCATCCCGCGTCTGTCCAGACTTTCCGTCTAGCACTTCAAAGGCTACTACCGCCTTGGCAGACGTTTGGCGTTGTTATTCGTTTCTCGAACAACCCACATCATAAAGATTCGCCGACCAGGGGTAGACATTTTGACGCGACGTATCTTGTTTCTCAGTTAGAAATGCCGATCGTGTAGACAGTTTTAACGACGTATTTTTCTCAGTCTGTACAACATAAAAGGGTCGGTTGTTTTTGCAGACTAATGTCGGGTCTTGTTTGTCATCGATCGCAACTACAAGTTTATTTTCCGTGACAATGACACACTTTATGGAAGAAAACTGTCAAGTACTAAAGACAGCTTTCTATCTCTTCTTTTTCTTCTTCTTCTTCTTCTTCTTCTTCTTCTTCTTCTTCTTCTTCTTCTTCTTCTTCTTCTTCTTCTTCTTCTTCTTCTTCTTCTTCTTCTTCTTCTTCTTCTTCTTCTTCTTCTTCTTCTTCTTCTTCTTCTTCTTCTTCAGCGTTCCGAGCCATTGAGGTTCTTTGCTGCAGATACAATCAGTCTTCATTCGTCTCTCTGGTTGATCTTCTCTTGCCAGTCGTTGATTCCAAGTGCTTGTAGGTCTATATATATATATTATCTCTCCACCGTCTTCTTGGTCTACCTCGGGGTCTACGGTCATTTATTTCCTGAGTGTAAGCGAGTTTTGTTTCCCTGTTATCTTCAATTCTTTCTATATGCCCCAGCCATTTCTATCTCTGGCATGTAGATTATATAATTATCAGCACCACTAGAAAACAACAAGTTATATCGATCGCGCCATGACGCTATAAACTGGGTACATAAGAACATCTCCCTGACTTCGAACATGAATATAGTGATGCTCTACCTCTTTTCAACACACTAATCAGATATAGGCCGGTCTCCCTGGCACAGGAGTTAAGGGCGTTGTTCGTAATCCCGTATGCTCTCGTACGAAACACAGTTGCGCGAGATTCGGCAGTGGATCGCGTTGCGTTGGTTACTTACGGAGGGTATGTGAGCCGGTCGTTCAGACAGCAATGGCAAACTAGTGAACGTAATACTTTCCGAGACATCAACAGCAGCTGAGAAATGCTGGTGTTGACTGCAATGACCTGTAAAGGATATGCAAAATAAATTTGTTTTTTAAAATAAATCAGATATAGAGTGGATGGCAGCACCCAAAGATATGTGCACCGGACAGAAACACGGAGAGGCCAGTAACTACCTGGCCAGTGCAAACGTGACCTAATAAGGACCATGTTTAATTGTGTCAGGAGTGATTGTTCTTAAAATATATTGACAGAAGACTTTGAAACCATAATGAACACCTTACAATTAAGTGGTAACCCTGATGAAACCATTAAGAGCCACTTCAGTCCACCCAAATCACCATCTAACGAAATATCGGCTCGCAACCTCCAAGTATTTATTCAATTAGCTTTCCCTGGGGATGACGTGGTGCAACAGAACAACAGTTGGTCTAACGAACTATACCGCGGTTCCAGGCCTGAGATACAAACCACTCGTGTATCAACCCCATCAGAACTGTAATTCTGTATGACAAAGTTAACTGCATATATCAATGTCAACGTCAATGATAAAGCAGAATGAAACGGCAGTTAGAAAACTGAGTAATAAAACACACGGCTAAATCCATCCACCCATCAAGTGCCAAGCCGATAAGCGTGGGCGGTCATGTTTTAGCCATCTCACTCGATCACCAGAGTCGTGGATCAGCTCTGTGCTTCTGTCTCGACCATGCCACGTGGCCAAGCCCATCCAGGTATTTACTTCTTGGTCTTCCCCTTGGTCTCTTCCCTTCGAACTTGCCAGTTGTCACCAAGTTCTCCAATTAATTTCTTCTCATAACAAGCCCCCCCCCCCCCCCCCCCGAAAAAAAATGTTGACTGTCTACGTCTAATGTCTCTAATCAGTTTACGATCTTCATTTGTTTCTTGAAGGACTTGTTCATTTGTTTTTCTGTCTGTCCATGGTATGCTTTGCATTTTCCTCAGAAACCACATTTCCACAGTCATCAGATGTTTTTCAGCCTTGTCTGCTCATTGTCCACGCTTCACATCCATACAAAAGTACAGGTTCTATGTGGCACTTCAACTACTCTTTTTCTCGTTTAAATTGATATCTTTTTGTTCGTCAGTATGTTGTTCATCTTGCAAAAGGCTACCTTCGCCATGGCAATTCTTGTTCTAATTTCTTCAAGGCATCTCCTATCGGATGTTATGACTGTTCCGAGATAATGTACCGATTCATTTGTTTAAGAATATGCCCATTTACTTGTATATTACATTGTGGTATTTACTTCTTCCTAGTGACGACCATAATCGACGTCTTCTTACAATTCAATTCTAACCCTAGTTGTTCACTGTGTGCAACAATCGCATCTACTAAATGTTGCAGGTCCTGTTCATTGTCTGCAATCAAGACTGTATCATCTGCATATCTAATATTATTGATGAATCGGGCCCCCCCCCCCCCCCCCCCTCACCCCAATGTTGATTTCTTCCATATCTTCTAAATTTCTGAAAATATTTTCATTGTATAGGGAGACATTACACATCCTTGTCTCACACCTCTCTGAATAGGCTGATTTTGACCTACTTCATTATCAATTCGCATGGCAGCTTGCTATTTCCAGTACATGTTTTTCACAAGTCTAAGGTCTTTTCCATCAATTTGTAGATCTTCAAGCATCCTTATCATGTCGGCATGTCTCACTTTATCGAAAGCCTGTGTGTAGTCAATAAAGCAAAGGTGTAGATCTTTGTTTACTTCTAGATAACGTTCAATTACTGTTCTCATTATATACACAGCATATACTCCCTTGCCTTCTACAAACCCACATTATTCTTCTCCTATTTCAGGTTGTATTTTCTTCCTAACTCTTTGCATGATAATCATCATGTGACTCATTATACTAATTGTTCGATGTTGATCACATTCCAAGGCTCCTGATTTCTTTGGAATTGCAATACATACATAGTTACATAATTCATGAGGTATATTTCCAGTATCGTATATTGTATTCAGCAGTCTGGTAACGTTATCTATTCTATATTCTTCTAAAGCATTAATCATTTCTGTTGTGATGCTTTCTGAACCAGGGGTCTTGCCAGATTTCACGTGGTTAAGAGCATTCTGAACCTCCATATTCAAAACTGATGGTCTGTCAACGTCTAGAGGTTTTTGAAAGTGAAGGGTTCAAGACAGGTAGATAGTGCGAGCATAGATGAGACATAAACGCATGAGTCAATAAGATATAATTTATTACGTTAGGATATAATCACAATAACATTAATGTCTCATCAGCGTTCTTTCTCGCACACATTCATAACATATCACAATGTGGCGATAATTCAGCAATACGTTACGATAAAGCCACTACGCTCTCGTATCGCAGTCACACCCACAAGCACAAGTCACACGGCTCAGCTATTCAAATCCTGAAGTCCCAGGTCTAGTCTATCCTGCCACACTCTCAAACACGCATCCTCTCTCTGTCAAGTCCAAAGCACCTCTGGCTTCTCCTCGACTGCCCGGTGGTCACGAGGTATCTGCCCCTCGTGTAGTTCGTGGGAAGTCAGGTGTCTCGCATACGCCTGGTTAAGGCTAGGCGTATTGCGTACTTCTATTCAAGGTGACACTGTCATCCACGGGTACAGTCCGATCTTCAGCATCTAGACTATTCTCTTTCCTCCGTACTCACCCCATGTCCTTATCTCTATCGTCTATCCTCTTTTCTATCCCCTATAGGACCTTGACATGGTCCTTCATTATTATTTTGAATATTATACTGTTCTTCTCTGTTATCATCATTAAGGTTGTTCACATAATCTGACCATACATGTAAAAACTGATATTTTTCTATTATTAATTTTCCATCTGTTGTCTTTAGGCAGCCTGCTGATGTATGTGTTCTTTGATTAGCAAGCTCCTGAATTTTTGTGTGCATTAGCTTGGTATTTTTACTGTTGTGTTGTTTTTTCAATTTCTATGCAGTTTTTATCGAGCCATGCTTCTTTTCCCTCCTTACATAATATTCTGACTTTTCTGTGAATGTCTTCATATTTGGCAGGATTATGTTTGTTCTGTCTTCTTGTTTCCATTAGTTGTAAAATTTCTAGGGGGCTGCGTGGTCTCGAGGTATGGTGTCCGCCTCGAGTGCTGGAGGTCCCGGGTTTAAGCCCCAGTGAGGACCGAGATTTTTTTCACGTGGACTTCTAGTAATAAAATTCCCCCTGGTCTCTGGGTAGTGAGATCGGACGCCCGTGTGTATTGTTGCGCACGTAAAAAATTCCTTGGCAGTTGGAAATCGAAAAAGAGTAGCCTAACGGCGCTACCCGGGCAAAATTTCGAGTTAAAATCTACCCAAAGTAATACAGGATCCTCACCGGTGGTACGGAGTTCGTGCACTGAGCTGAGTTTCTCCAGACTCAGGTTTGAGTTAGGAGAAGAACGGAGCATTTATGGGTTACCTTCGTGTGCCGCGATGTTGATCCATCAACTAAACTAAACTAAACTGAACTAAACTAAACTGTAAAATTTCTTCAGTCATCCATGTCTTACGACCGATTTTCTTTAATTTTGGAACAGTTTTTTTTTTCTGCAGCACAACTGATTGAATTCTTCAACAATTCCCATTGTTCATCCAAAACTTAAAATAGGATCTCTAGATAAGACAATATATCAAATTTGTTCTCTACTTCAAAGTTAAAATTATCTTGTATTTCTTTGTCAGTTTTCAATGTGCACAAATCATATTTAGGGTTTCCTGTTGTATACTTGACTTTCTTTCATTTTACCCTCAATGAGCCTGTAATTAATCTGTGATCACTGTAACAGTCTGCATTGGGGACTGTTTTTACGACTGTTAACGCATTCCGAAACCTTCTGCTAATCAGGATGTAATTTATATGGTTTTTAATCCTGCTGTCAGGACTCCTCCATGTTCATAATCTTCTAGGAATGCTGTTTAAACCAGGTGTTTCCTACAACTATTTCTTGTTCTTTTGCCCATTCTACAAGTTTGTATTCTCTTTCGTTTCGCTCTCCCAAACCATGATTGTCTACACTGCATCCATCGCCTTGGTTTCCTACTTTCCTACTTTTGCGTTGAAATCACCCATCATAATATTTATTATCTTCTCCTCGACTGCCCGGTGGTCACGAGGTATCTGCCCCTCGTGTAGTTCGTGGGAAGTCAGGTGTCTCGCATACGCCTGGTTAAGGCTAGGCGTATTGCGTACTTCTATTCAAGGTGACACTGTCTGCATAGAAATTGAAAAAACAACACAACAGTAAAAATACCAAGCTAATGCACACACCTTGGTCTGTAAGGTGTGGAATGCGCCTGGCCCTGCAGCCAGCAGGGTTAGGATCGGCTAGCCTCTCACAGGAGGGGTGAAGAGCGAAAATTAGTAGCCTGCCGATGACCCGCAGACTACACAAGTCAACCCCCACCTCCACGTGGTGCAGACCGGGCAACCATGACCGCGAGGTCATGGGCTAACGGGGCTATGGCTCGCCATAGGGGATGGACTCCCTGTGGTCAGATTAGTGTCCTAAACCTGCGACTGGCCTAGCAAGCCGGCAGGGGATCTTCATACTGCTCGTAGAAAAACTAAGAAGTATAAACGGACTGATGCCATGCGAATCAGTAAACTTAAAAAACCTTAAAGACGAGGCAGTAAGGGAAAATTATGAGAAAGAACTAACTGAACTCTTTGTAAAATTACCTACGGAAAGAAAAACAGTGGAAGAAGAATGGGAGATGTTCAAATCAAGCATTTTAAATACTGCAAAAATAACATGCGGAACCACGAAAAAACGCAAAACACGGATAAAGAAAATAACAAGTTGGTGGAACGCAGAAGTAAAGAAAGCGGTAAAAGAAAAAAAGGAAAAATATAAAAAGTGGTTGAAGAGCAAACAGGAATGTGATTACAGAGAATACAGAATAGCGAGAAGACATGTGAGTAGAATAGTAAAGAGGGAAAAACAAAAAGACTGGGAAGAGTATGGAGAAACCCTAAATAAAAACTACAAGGAGGCAACCAGAAACTTCTACAAAAAGATAAGTGCAATACGAACCAGAGGAGAACCCTTTGACCCAACTGAAATAATTAACAGCGAAAATGGAGAACCAATAAGTGAACAAAAACAGATCCTAATAAGATGGAAGCAGTATTTCGAACAACTTCTCAACATCCCATCAGATGTCACAGGAATTCAAGAGACCTACACAGATGTCACCGAGGAACTAGAACCAGACATACTAAAAGAAGAAATTATAGAAGCCATCAGATTAGCCCCATTAAACAAATCACCAGGACAGGATGAAATACCAAATGAACTAATTAAAGCAGCAAGGGAAGTAGGAACAGCTTGGCTACATAGACTATTCAACCATGTTTGGGTAGAACAACAGACACCACGAGACTGGGGAATACGCCATAATTATCCCAATTTGGAAAAACAAAGGCAGCAAAAGAGATTGCACACAATACAGAGGCATTTCACTGTTGAGTCATACTGGGAAAATATTTTGCAAAATTCTTGAAAAAAGATTACGAACTACTTTAGAACCCCAGCTAAGCGAAACGCAGCTTGGATTTAGGAAAAACAAAGGATGCACAGACGCCATTTTTGCTCTTAGACAACTTATAGAAAAATCAATTGAATTCAATGAAACACTCTACTTAGCCTTTGTCGACCAATAAAAGGCATTTGATAGGGTAGATAGAAACAAGCTGTGGGAAATCCTTAAACAATATGGAGTGAGTACACATCTAACAAACCTATGTAGAAGTTTATACAACAACAGTGAATGCATAGTGAGAGCAACTGGAGAACACTCAGAACCCTTCACCATAAGATCTGGAGTACGACAAGGTTGTGTCCTGTCCCCTCTCTTGTTCATAACATATATAGACAACATATGTAAAGAAACCAGCCAAGCAGAGACAGCAAGAATACCGCATGACGAGAACACAGAAGAAGAACCATCTGCAAATCTAACCATTAGAGAACTCCTGTTTGCGGACGACCAAGCACTAATAGCAAAATCAGAAGCTGAATTACAAGACCACATGAATAGTCTAAACGAAATGTGTAGGGAACATAACATGAAAATTAGCACAAGCAAAACAGAGGTAATGACTATAACTAAAGAAGAACAAACAGCAACAATTCACCTAAACGAACATCCCTTGAAACAAGTAAAGAGCTTCAAGTACCTAGGAAGTATAATATCATCAAATGGCAGATCAGAAGACGAGATCGAAAATAGGTGCAATAAGGCAAATCAACTCATTGGACAAATGGCACCAATACTAAAGAACAAACATGTATCAATAACTACTAAGAAAGCACTTTACAACACAATCTTCCTACCAACTCTGTGCTACCAATGCCAAACCTGGACAATGACAGAAAAAGAGAAAAGAAAAATCACAACAACAGAAATGAGGTTCCTGAGAAGAATACTCAACGTATCAAGAAGAGATAAGATCAGAAATGAAGAAATCAGGATTAAAGTAGGGGTTAAAGCTGCTCTAGATTTTATTAGAAAGCAGCAAGTCAAATAGTTTGGCCATGCAAGTAGGCTACCAGTCAACAGCATGCCACAACAAGCAATGATGTACAGACCAGATGGAAACAGAGGAAGAGGCCGACCACGTAAACGTTGGACGGAGGGAATAACAGAATCCATGGGAATGTCGATATACGAAGCCCATAACCGGGCACTCTCACGAAGTTTATACTTCACCTCGACACCGCAAGGTACAAGAGGAACATGATGAGATGAGATGAGATAATATTTATTTCTGATTTTTTTTTAACAGTTCTTCAAAACATTATAAAATTCCTCTATACTTTCTTCACTGCATTCACTTGTTGGAGGGTATACTTGAATGACATTTATTTTAAAAGGTCTTCCGTTTAATTTTACTCATAAAACTCTGTCTGACACGGCCCAGTATCCTTTAACACAGTGGTTCTCAACCTTTTTTGGCCCGTGCCCCCCTTCACCATATTTTCAGAACGTCATTCTCCCCTATCCTTTTTCGTATTTCCTACCTAAAAATCCCCCCCCCCCCCCCCCACACACACAGTATACGTAATAATGGAAGCTAAATTTAATAGCACATACTAAAACAAGTCTAGACGTCCACATAAAACGTGATTTGTGGGTCTACTTACTTTATAAAATTAATTTTAGAAGGGTGCGACATACAGAATCGTAAAATATGAAGGGAAAAACAATATTAACACAATCTTGAAATAATCTTAATCCCCCCCCCCCCCTCCGGAAACCCTAAAATTCCCCCCTAGGGGGGAATTCCCCACCGGTTGAGAACCACTGCTCCAATGGAGCACCCATTTACGCTGTTTCTCTGATTTTTTTATGAGAACACACAACATAATTTTCTTGGCATCTGTAAAGAAGGTAGTTTGCCATTGCTTTCCTTCTTAGCAGAGGCCATACTGGTCAATGACCGCAGCCATTGTATCCTCAAAAAAGAGAACCTCTGCCTACCGTCGTGAAGCTGGAGACCATAACCTACAACTATATATTGTCTGCTCTTCAGCTTCATCCACCACCTGCACAACTGGCTTCATGTAACCCTGATGGGGAGGCTAAACGGTACTCCACCTTGCCCAAGGGTGTCCCGTAGGCTAGCGGAGGGAAGGAGGCACCTTACTTCTCCGTTGAAAGGGGATACCCCTACCCCGCCACCCCTTTACGCCTAAATGGATTTACAAACACCGTATGGTGTTGCCGTAATGCTTTCCCCACAGCCTCATGTCTCTTCTTATAGTCCATGCCATATAACGCTGCTCGCCATCTTGTCCCGTAGACTGACTCTCTTCTTAAAATCCATGTCTTATGGCAAGTCTTCATGTGTGTCCACAGCCTTCTGTCTCTCTTCTTAAAATCCATGTCTTATGGCAAGTCTTCATGTGTGTCCACAGCCTTCTGTCTCTCTTCTTAAAATCCATGCCTTATGGCAAGTCTTCATGTGTGTCCACAGCCTTCTGTCTCTCTTCTTAAAATCCATGTCTTATGGCAAGTCTTCATGTGTGTCCACAGCCTTCTGTCTCTCTTCTTAAAATCCATGCCTTATGGCAAGTCTTCATGTGTGTCCACAGCCTTCTGTCTCTCTTCTTAAAATCCATGCCTTATGGCAAGTCTTCATGTGTGTCCACAGCCTTCCGTCTCTCTTCTTAAAATCCATGCCTTATGGCAAGTCTTCATGTGCGTCCACAGCCTTCTGTCTCTCTTCTTAAAATCCATGCCTTATGGCAAGTCTTCATGTGCGTCCACAGCCTTCTGTCTCTCTTCTTAAAATCCATGCCTTATGGCAAGTCTTCATGTGTGTCCACAACCTTCTGTCTCTCTTCTTAAAATCCATGCCTTATGGCAAGTCTTCATGTGTGTCCACAGCCTTCTGTCTCTCTTCTTAAAATCCATGCCTTATGGCAAGTCTTCATGTGCGTCCACAGCCTTCTGTCTCTCTTCTTAAAAGCCATGCCTTATGGCAAGTCTTCATGTGTGTCCACAACCTTCTGTCTCTCTTCTTAAAATCCATGCCTTATGGCAAGTCTTCATGTGTGTCCACAGCCTTCTGTCTCTCTTCTTAAAATCCATGCCTTATGGCAAGTCTTCATGTGCGTCCACAGCCTTCTGTCTCTCTTCTTAAAATCCATGCCTTATGGCAAGTCTTCATGTGTGTCCACAACCTTCTGTCTCTCTTCTTAAAATCCATGCCTTATGGCAAGTCTTCATGTGTGTCCACAGCCTTCTGTCTCTCTTCTTAAAATCCATGCCTTATGGCAAGTCTTCATGTGCGTCCACAGCCTTCTGTCTCTCTTCTTAAAATCCATGCCTTATGGCAAGTCTTCATGTGTGTCCACAGCCTTCTGTCTCTCTTCTTAAAATCCATGCCTTATGGCAAGTCTTCATGTGCGTCCACAGCCTTCTGTCTCTCTTCTTAAAATCCATGCCTTATGGCAAGTCTTCATGTGCGTCCACAGCCTTCTGTCTCTCTTCTTAAAATCCATGCCTTATGGCAAGTCTTCATGTGTGTCCACAACCTTCTGTCTCTCTTCTTAAAATCCATGCCTTATGGCAAGTCTTCATGTGCGTCCACAGCCTTCTGTCTCTCTTCTTAAAATCCATGCCTTATGGCAAGTCTTCATGTGTGTCCACAACCTTCTGTCTCTCTTCTTAAAATCCATGCCTTATGGCAAGTCTTCATGTGTGTCCACAGCCTTCTGTCTCTCTTCTTAAAATCCATGCCTTATGGCAAGTCTTCATGTGTGTCCACAGTCTTCTGTCTCTCTTCTTAAAATCCATGCCTTATGGCAAGTCTTCATGTGCGTCCACAGCCTTCTGACTCTCTTCTTAAAATCCATGCCTTATGGCAAGTCTTCATGTGCGTCCACGGCCTTCTGTCTCTCTTCTTAAAATCCATGCCTTATGGCAAGTCTTCATGTGCGTCCACAGCCTTCTGTCTCTCTTCTTAAAATCCATGCCTTATGGCAAGTCTTCATGTGCGTCCACAGCCTTCTGTCTCTCTTCTTAAAATCGATGCCTTATGGCAAGTCTTCATGTGCGTCCACAGCCTTCTGTCTCTCTTCTTAAAATCGATGCCTTATGGCATGTCTTCATGTGTGTCCACAACCTTCTGTCTCTCTTCTTAAAATCGATGCCTTATGGCATGTCTTCATGTGTGTCCACAACCTTCTGTCTCTCTTCTTAAAATCGATGCCTTATGGCAAGTCTTCATGTGTGTCCACAGCCTTCTGTCTCTCTTCTTAAAATCGATGCCTTATGGCATGTCTTCATGTGTGTCCACAACCTTCTGTCTCTCTTCTTAAAATCGATGCCTTATGGCATGTCTTCATGTGTGTCCACAGCCTTCTGTCTCTCTTCTTAAAATCGATGCCTTATGGCATGTCTTCATGTGTGTCCACAACCTTCTGTCTCTCTTCTTCATTCCATGCCTTATGGCATTGGTGGTAATGTCTGCTCACAGCCTCCCGTCTATCTTCTTTAGTCCATGCCTTATGGTGCTGGTCGTAATGTTAGCTCACAGCCTCCCGTCTCTCTTCTTACAGTCCAAGCCATCTGGCGTAAGTCGTCTTGTTTGTTCAGAGCCTCCTGTCTCTATGCTTTTAGTCCATGTCGTACATCGTTGTTAGTCTTGTTTGTCCACTTCCTCCTGTCTCTCTTCTTGGAGTCGATACCGCATGGCGTTGATTGTCGACTCATGTGTTGTCAATCGTTACACATATATTTCTCTACGCCACGTTGTTAATCAATCTAGCATCTTCTCGGGACATGCGGTTGATTATGAGCACATTTTAATGACAATATTAGTGGTTAGGGAGGATCGTCATCACCGCACTCCGGACAGGTCCATATGTGCCCCGATCCCCTCCTTAACATCTCTGCCAGCGTACATCGACTTATCGTACCGTTTTGTGTTAATTAGTCTTGTGCTCTTGACAAATTGTTAATGTCTGGCGGCTCCCCGCTTCACTCCCATCTCTCTCTGGACAAGGAAGTAGATTCCCAAGTGTTATCTGCTCGTACAGCGCCTCTTACGGAGCTGATGATGTTTGGCTCATCCATTTCTGTTCCCAACTCGATCATCGCCGTGTTCTCCATCCGGTCGGCTCGCTCGCTGCAACATTATTTAGAACAAACACTTTTCTCATAAATTCTGATCAAATGCAAAGTTTCGGCAGGGGTTACAGTTTGAACTATTTTCGCCACTCGAAAATAAAAACGGAAGCTGAACTACCCCTGTACGTTGATTTATTATAAACCTGCTTATTGTAGTCCGTATAAAGGTAAGGATTGTCTTGGCTTGACGCAGATTAATGCGTGTCACGGTTGAATTGATAAGAAAGTTCTCGAACGTCCAGATCCGCCAGCGTGAAGTCTAAGAGCAATGGCAAGCCTTTGTAGACAGACCAGAAATCTTTCTAATTGATTGTGACCTGACATTATGGAGACGGCCTTGATCACAGAAGGAGAGCCCCCGTTGATGCGTGTAGACTGATGTATAAAAATATTTTCAAGCAGGTTACCTGTGAGAAATTGCATACCTGGTTCTTTCGTGATACCTGCGTACAGGTGAACTTAAAAGTACTGTAAAGGAGTGCAGGCGTAACCCAGCTGAGAGGACGAAAAGTACACTAGATCCCACAGCAGGAATGTTTGGTGGAGCAGAGAGCGTGGGGGGTTACAGCGCTGACGTGTACTAAAGGCTGAGGTGAGGTGTTGACAAGGCAAGAGGATTGACTTCATTGCACCGGGGTTTTAATCCACCTAGCTCATTCTCTCTCGCCTCACAGCAGCTAAATGCTTGCTGAATGCTTCGCTCAGCCTCTCTCGCCTCACAGCAGCTAACCGCTTGCTGAAAGCTTCGCACACAGCATCAACTCCGTGGCTCTAGAAACCAAACCCATGGAAATCCTGAAATAAAAAAATTACAAAAAAAAAAAATTGCAATCAGGAACCGAACGGAGTCCGAAAAATGAAAGCAGGCCTGTCTAAGCATGAGGCAGATTTGAACACTTCACGATGGAGATGTGTATTAAAGTTATCAACAATCTCAATGTAGATGCTGCTGTAGGGCTGTGAAATATTAGACCTTCACATTTACTAGGCCATAGCGTAATCACTGGCACCTTGCCGTCTTGTCAGACGATAGCTTGTTACATTGTGCTTTAAAAAGGGCATAATAACTACAACCCATGGAGGGGGACCTGGGACAGAGTTATATCTCGCCATAGCACAAAGCCTGGGCTGAATTGTAGAGACCATGTGTTGCCCATACAGCATGATCTCTCGCTCTTGGCCTGCACAGTTTACTCAAGAGGAAAGGTGACACCAATACATCTGGAATAAAACAAGTTGCAGAAGCTGCCGGATCAGCAAAGCAATGCTCTAACTGTCCGCCTGTCGGAGCTTCGATCCTAAGACCAGTTGCCGACCAAGGTTTTGGGCCAGGTCTGCCCTGCAGTCTTTAGGCTGCATTTCCTCGCACATGGATAAGGCGTAATATTGCATAATACGGTGGGAGAAAAGCTTCTATACTAACCTGACCGTAATAGGCGGAAGTTACTCCCAGGACTGGGGCCTCCTGAACGCCAATGTTTCGCAGTCTAGAGTTAAGACTCGGTCTTCAAGAGGATTCACCGACCAATCCACCCAAGCAACCATGGTCTTAGAGGTCTATCACTAGAAATACTGGACGGCAAGATCCATGTAGTGCTCATGGAGAGAACTCATCAACTTTAAATGATTCAGGAGGTGAGGCAAAGATGCTGACACAGGATAGCACACACACTGAGAATAGGTGAGGAAAGTTTAACTAGAAAGTCCTAGAAACAGGGCAAACGAGAAAAAAAGGAAGACCTAACAACCAAATGTAGGAAGATCACAGAACACCTGAATGAAAGATTAAACACAAATGCATAATATGAGGAAGATATAGGTGGATCAGCAGGACATAGCAAAAGATGGTACAACTTGGAGTGAGTTGGTTGAAGGCCCATGTCCCATTAGTAGGACATACAGGGCAACAGAAGGCGAAGATTCGGGGCCCGGGAAAAAGAGGCCATTCTAGAAAAACTACTTTATACGGGCAGTAAAGGGCGCCGGAGCTCTGACTTAGGCCGAGCTGAAGAGAGTTGCTGAGAACAGGAGACAGCTGGGGGACACGATCAGGAGACTTCAACACCAGTCTTCGGGCTCATTGACCTGATCACACGAAACAACTACACATGGGGTTAAGCAGTATATTAGAAGTCCTTTACACGACGTTAATCAAACACATAATTTATAGGCTGTTTGTGATCTACTAGGCAATTTTAATTCAGTAGTTTGTCACTGCTTTCTGAACGGCAAACGTCTCGCGACATGGAAATCAACGCAAAGCGGTCTGCTTCCAAATCTCCGGCAGCTGATGTGGAAATCTGGACTCGGTATGTCTGCAACATTGAAACTGAGCAGTTCACCATCCCCCAGGACACAGACGCTGGTTAAACAATATATGACAAGAACGAAACTCCCTAGGTACAGGACAGCACGTGTAAGCGAAGACATCGTGGTAGCTCTCTGCTTGCCAGCCGTCCCGGCGGGCATATGTTCAAATCCCTACTAAGAGAGATGATTAAAATTGACCTGGGCTCCCAGCCTATGATGGGTACCAGGAAATGCCATGAGAAGTAAAGGCGGCTAATGGGATAATCACCACATCACTCTTCGAGAGAAGATTGGCATATAAAGGCGGCCAATGGGATAATCGCATCTCTCTTCGAGAGCCGATTGGCCTATACAAATATGAAGCTAGCACCAAATAGCATTCGTTGGTATGTAATGAAAGGAAAGGCATTGGAGAATATCGTGACAACTGAAAAGAACAGTGGGAAGAAAGGCGAGGTAGGCCAAGAGAAATTATGCTGGGTGGACTGAGACGGTAGTATGGAGAAATATTCAGAGTACCACGAACCGAGATCTGTGGAAAGACATGGACGTCTGCGCCAGCTGGCAAGGCAAACTATCTGTTCAGGTGTCATTATTGCACTCCAGATATAACAGACCATAGGTATTCAAATTACCCCTCTCCCCAACACGCACACACACACACGCGCGCACACACACACACACACACACACACACACACACACACACACACAAACACGTCCTGCGGCTAATTGTACATGTTGTGTGCTGGTTGACGAAGCCCTTTATTCTCCCGATGTGCCTCTCGTGTCTGGCCGTGCCCATATTTAGTTCCAGGCGTCTCATTCTAGACAGCAATGTGGATCCACTGGCATTAAAGCCTTCCGCTCTCTACATCTCTCTGAAGGCATTAATAACATCGACGCGATCCATGGACTGGCCATCTGCAGGGGATGCAACTCCAACAAATTTATCAGCTCGTTTAATTCCCATAACTCCGCATGTCCCGGAACAAAGATGAAGGTAGGAACAGCAGACCTCGGCAGCGATTCAGTCCACAGCGTACAGAACCCGCCTCGACCTCTTGCATCAAGACACTCGATGCTGATGATGAGGCCCATACAACAAGCATGCCTCGAGGCGTTGAAATGGCTCATATAATTCACTCAACGCATACAAGAAAATATTGGCAATCTAAGGTCATCAAGTTAAAGGCTACAGATTACAAGGCAGATATGGAGATATATAATACACTTCTTCTGCCTTTCATCTTCTACTGAAGCATAGAGGCTTAACCTGCTGACTACAAACTTTCCGCAGATTTGTTGATGGCTGGCTGGACGTTGTCGCTACATTTGTCTACGTGGTAGTGCAGTCAGTCACATACCACTCTCGTTAGTCACCTCTTACGATATGCACGGTGGGGTCCAGTGTTGTTACTCTCTGCTTTCCTAATGGACCCATGTAATACACGGGTGTGTTTGTGTGTTTGTGTGTATGTGTGTGTGTATAGTTGTCCGTTTGGATGTATTCATGTACATACATAAATTAGCCACAATGTAGCTTCACCAACCAAGCAACCAGCAACGAACTAATTACACAACAAACCAACGAATTAATCAACCAACGAACCAACGAACTAACCAATCAAGCAACCAACCAACGAAACAACTAACCTTTAAACCAACTAACTAACTACTTCAACAAAGCAACAAACCAACGAACTAACTAACCAATCAACGAAACAACTAACCAAAAAAGCAACCTTCTAACTAACTAGCTAACCAACCACGAACTAACCAACCAACCAACTGAGCAACGAAGTAATGAACTAACTAACCAACGAACTAACTAACCCACCAACTAACTAACTACCCAACCAACCAACAAACTAACCAACCAACCAACCAACTAACTAATTAACCAACCAACCAACCTAGGAGTAGTCACTATACAATGTTGTCAAACGTATTCTTACACCTGAAAGTCATGCCCGGATAGTTCAGAATGGCATGTTTATCCCGCCAGGTGGAAAAGGAATAACGCGTGTTTACAAGATCGTGGTGCCTGAAGAAGTCACGCGAGTCCAGGCGGCACATAAGCGGGTCCTCAGTAGAGCATGCGCGGAGAATACCTGGAGATTTCTTATACTGTTTATTATCGTCCCTGTTCGATGTGTTACGGTAACGACACCACACAAATTTACACCACCTCTGTCTATACATCATAGTCATCAATATCATCGTTGTCAGCCCCTTCTCTTCTTCATCACTCTTTTCTCCATTGTCTTCTGCTCTCCGCTACAATTCCCCTTCATTTGTATTTCTCTGCTTATCCTTCTTTCTTCTTATTATTATTCTTTTGCTTCTGTTTCTAAATACCCGGCTTCTCTACGAATGATGCCTTGTTACTTAAGTAAAACGGATTTTAAGACACCCAGGTCAACAAGGGACGGATTCTTCTTCTTCTTCGTTCACCTTTAGGTGTCATTATGAATAAATGCAAAGAATGCAGCAGTCAACTTGAGTTTTTTGACATCCCCATATAGTTTGTCCTCAAATGGAACCTGATGTAGACCAAAATACTCTATGCTGCATATGCTGGACACTCCTGCAACAAATGTTTAGCTTTATCAGTTTCACAGTTAACATGCTTCAGTATCTCCGATCTTTAGTTAATTAAACATGTGGTAATTCAGCCTTTTATGTCCTGTCCAAATTATGAAGATTGTAACGTGTTCTTTTCGGTTGAGTTGGTAATATGCATCCTCTTTGTGGTGACCTTGATGCAGATGACAAACTAGCAAACAGGTACAATGCACACGTCTCCTGGGAAACGTGGACAAACATGTGGGTTCAAAGCTTGAAGGGAAGTCATGCATACAGATTGTTAAATGCGCCAACGAGAACATGCTAGGCAACCTTTGAATTTAAAATTCCTTAGAATAAAAAAAAAATTACCGATTTGACAACTTGGTTAAGTTTATTTTACAATAAAAGAAGGCACCTGTGTGGGATGCCAGAAACATAATAATATATAGCATTGTTTGTTGGAAAAGGGGGGGGGGGAGGGGGGCTAAGAAACGTGAACTTGCAGGGATGTCACTAACAGAATAGATGAGGCACTGCAATAAGGACATGACAATGGAAAAACAAGTTAATGACAGATGGCACTAGAGACTTGCAAGGAAAGTAAGCAACAAATCATAACAACTAAATTTCATATATATAGGGTTGTAACATTTCTTGTTCAGCCCTGATTAATCCCGAAACACAGCAAAGATACAGAGAGACAAATACTTCAGTGTTACAGGGTACCCAGACAGAAACACCTGTGATTTTTAACTTTAACATTCGTCCACCTCCCCCTCACCTTGTAGAAAATTGTCAACGACTGGAGTTGTAAACAAGCTAAGAATATGTGAACATCTGGCGTTTGATTACAGGCGAGATGGCGGAATGAACACATACGAGAATATGCTTGTCAAAATCATTGTCATTGAGAATTAACGCTTGGCAAGAGACAATGGCGAAAACCGGGAAAATTATTCCCCTTATTTCAAATTATCTCCCTTGTTACACAATTAAAAGAATGTCAATGACACCCACGCAGAGTGACGTCAAGTTCGCGCGGAAATTGTGGCCTGCCATTGGAGGCGGCACAGGAACTACCTATTAACATAATTTATGTTGATAAGGGAGTCCCGGGGATGTTTGCAAAATAGTACAATATTGGCTGGCAGTCTCCAAGAATGAACTGACGAAACAAAACGTGTTGGCCAGTCGGCTGCTATTGTTGTGATATATGGGAATTTTGTTTAAAAATTCAATATGTATTTTGGTAAGTTGGAAACCAGTTACCTCAAGAACTGGTACATCTGAATTTAAAGTAGAGTTTCTTTATGAAGTTATAGAGTAATCTTAGGAAGAGAATGGGTGATTATTTCTTCGACTTAGGGAGATAGTAACTGAACTTTATTCTGATTCTGTTCATACGATAAATGAGAGATGAGCTTCATTTCCTCTAGTATAATACAGAGTTCCCATGTGTGATTGTGTTTTCCTCGGAACTATCAAGAGGCTGTTCCATAATATCACCTGTAGTTTTTATGGATGACACTTTTCTGGAAATCTCTTTTAATGTCTTTGTCTCTATATTCGGAGGAGACTATGTTTCTTTATATGCCTATTCATGTACGGAGAAGTAATAGTGAATTTATTTATAAATGTATACATAAATGAGAGGATACCTATAACTTTATACGGGAAAGAGAAGCACTGCCAAGACGGAGGCATGGCATCACTCTTGCTGATGTCCACCAGATATTATCGGCACTAGAGCATTGAAAGAACGCGAATGATTCACCTTCATCAGGCAGGAGTGAGAGAGACATATCATGTCAAGATAAAAGAGGAAGGACTGCACCAGATCTTGAAGAGATGAGATCCAACAGGGAAATGTCCTTATGTAATCATCCTTTCACCTTCTCTCTCTCTCTCTCTCTCTCTCTCTCTCTCTCTCTCTCTCTCTCTCTCTCTCTCTCTTTCTTCTTTGTTGTTGTTTTTGTTTGGCGATTGTTGTCTTTTCTTGTGCACTTGTTTCTATGGGTATTACTATAGTGTTTGGCACATATTGTCTACACGGAACGGTGGTTTCTTAATTGGGCTGAACATTTCTTTATTTGGTATAAAGATTCTCAGAAATGATGATGAATGACAACAGGAGGGTCATAGTCCTCAAGGCAGGAGGAGGAGAATGCCTTTCCAGTTCAGAAAGAGAGATTCACCATTAATCATCAATGGCATCAATGGCATCTCCATTGTCAAAACATCAACCCCAGCATGATAAACGCCACCAGGCCTCTCTTAGTACTATGTCATGTATTCCCCGTGCCAACATCGGCAGGATTCTGAACCCAGTAATTCCATGTGTGACTCCTATTGAACAATGGACATTTATCTTCGTAGATGAAACAATGGACATTTATCTGTGTAGATGAAACAATAGACATTTTTTGTGTAGTTCAAACAATGGAGCTAGGAAGGTGTTGATTTAATTCCTTCTTCAAGACAACATCTGGACAGTTAATCAATTAATTAGATATTATTGAAATATCTTTTATTGAAATGTTATTGTCCTTTAAATTATGGTTGAGCATCATTATGCCATGTTACATGAACATGTACTTACTTTCCCCTTTCCCCAGGTTATCCCAATATAATTGTATCTGTTGTATTTTAGAGTTGTTTATTTACTTGGTATTTGGTGTTTGATTAGTCAAGGGGTAACATTATTTTGGAACTGAGTGTGGGATGGATAATCACAAGAACCCTCGGTTTGCAAAGAGTGAGTGCTATCCTCTCGAAGGTTCTGTAAATTTCCAGTGCTCTATTGGCCTCTGTTAGGAAACAGCACTTTATAATTAGTCTATACCCCTAGAAAGTCTTACTGAGCCATTTCAAGTTTCTTATACAGTTGGCTGTTAGAATTAGGGCCGTCATCCGCTATCTCTTTCATTAATAACCCCACAGGGATCTGAGATGAATATTGCAAAGTCACTATCATGCGCCTAGTCAGCTGACGTAGGAGTTCATGTCTTTTCACAGATCTCGGTCCTAGGTGCCCTAGATTAACTCCGCTAATGATATTCCTCCATGCCACCACCTCAGTACAACCAGTATCATTTCTCTTGAACCTCCTCTTTCCCCACTGATCTTTAATTGTCCCGATAGTCTCAAGTCATCATCATCATCATGTGCAATGCCGGTAAGCGTGGGCGGTCATGTTTTGCCATCTCACTCGATCACCAGAATCGTGGATCAGCGCAGTGTTCTTGTCTCAAACATACAAAGTGGTCAATCCATACAGGTATTTACTTCTCTGCCCTCCCCTTGTTCTCTTCCCCTTGATCTTGCCAGTTGTCACCAAATACTCCAATTTATTTCTTCTCATAACGTGACCAAAACATTGTGACTGCATACGTCTAATTTCTCTAATCAGTTTACGGTTTTAATTTGTTTCTTGTAAGACTTGTTCATTGGTATTTCTCTATCCATGGTATTCATTGCATTCTCCTCAGAAACCACATTTCAACGGCCATCAAATGTTTTTCAGCTTGAGTGCTCATTGTCCACGCTTCACTTCAATCCTAAAGCACAGGTCCTATGTAGCACCTAAACACTCCTTTTCTCCTTGCAAATGACATCTTTTTATTGGGCAGTATGTTTTTCATCTTGCAAAAGGCTGCTTTCGCCATGGCGATTCATGTTCTGATCTCTTCAAAGCATCTGCCATCAGATGTTATGACTGTTCAGAAATAATTGTACTGATTCACTTGTTTAAGAGTATTCCCATTTACTTGTATATTACATTGGGGTATTTCCTTCTTCTTAGTGACGACCATAATCTGGGCCTTCTTTCAGTTTAAGTCTAACCCAAGTTGTTCACTGTGTGCAACAATCGCATCTACTAAATGTTGCAGAATCTGCTCATTGTCTGCAATCAATACTATATCACCCGCATATCTAATGTTATTAATGTTATGTCCCCTGATGATGCTCCCTTTCATATCGTCAACATATCTGAAAATACTTTCACTGTACATGGGAAAAATCTGAAGACATTACACATCCCTGTCTCACACCTGTTTCTGTCTGTTTCTGTTCATTGATGGGTTTATCCATCTATCTTCCCATCTATATAACAACATGTCGATCTCAATCATTCAATCATGTGCCATGCCGGAAAGCGTGGGCGGACATGACTCGCCATTTCACTCGATCACCAGTGTCGTGGATCAGCTCAGTGTTCTTTGTCTCGCCATGCCATGTGGCCAAGCCATCCAGGTATTTTCCTCTCGATCTTCCTCTTGGTCGGTTCCCTTCGATCTTGCCAGTTGTCACCAAGTTCTCCAATCCATTTCTTCTCATAACACGTCGAAAATTTTTTGACTGTCTACGTCTAATTTCTCTAATCAATTTACGATGTTCATTTGTCTCCTGTAGTACTTGGTCATTGGTTTTTCTGTATGTCCATGGTATTCTTTGCATTTTCCTCAGAAACCACATTTCTGCAGCCATCAGATGTTTTTCAGCTTGAGTGCACATTGTCCAAGTTTCACATCCATACAAAAGAATAGGCTCTATGTATCCCCTAAACACTCTTTATCTCGTTTGAATTGACATCTTTTTATTGGTCAGAATGTTTTTCATCTTGCTAAAGGCTACTTTCGCCATGGCGATTCTTGTTCTAATCTCTTCAAGGCATCTCCCATCAGATGTTATGACTGTTCCGAGATAGCTGTACCGATTCACTTGTTGAAGAATATTCCCATTTACTTGTATATTACATTGTGGTATTTCGTTCTTCCTAGTGACGACCATAACCTGTGTCTTCTTACAATTTAATTCTAACCCCAGCTGCTCACTGTGTACAACGAACATACTGCTCGTATGTTACAAGGACCGCAAATTGGGAGGCAAAGAATAGTAAGACTCCATGTTCATATCGTAAAAGGCGACTAAAGAGCGTTGGTACGAGATCGACTATCTCACACCACCGTAGAAAAACCAATCCAACCAACAATGAACTAAATATGAACTGGCCTACAAAGGGTTTAACATGCGTTGCTGTGGACCTATGCTTCACTAAAAGTCTGAGAAGTATAAGAATGAGGAGGAAGGCTAGGAGGAGGAGAAGGAGGAGGTGGGGGGGGGGGGAGAGAATAAGTAGACGGCATGACTTGCCAAAGTAACTGTACCAGTTCACCTATTTAAAATATTTCCATTTACTTGAGTGTTACATTTTGGTGCTTCTGTTCATCTTGGAGACGACCACAATTTATGTTTTCTAACAATTTAATTTTAACCTAGCTGCTCACTGTATACAATAACAGCATTCACTTTGGTTCACACTCATTGAAACTTACAAGCTTGAAAAATAAGCGAAGCGGGTTGGTCTTTTGTCTAGCAATTCTTCTCTGAGTATCCTCTTGTTAATTATTTTGAAAAGACTAATGTGGTTTCCTAAATGAAATAATCACTTTATAATTAAGCATAGGCGCTACATAAGAAAGAAGTCTGACACTTAATGTGTCATTAATAACAGCTTTCATTTATTGCTAATTGAATAAAATTACTTC
Source organism: Cepaea nemoralis (assembly GCA_014155875.1). Lineage (NCBI taxonomy): Eukaryota > Metazoa > Mollusca > Gastropoda > Stylommatophora > Helicidae > Cepaea > Cepaea nemoralis. Next base: position 500,168 of record JACEFZ010027823.1, on the reverse strand, counting down.
TTCTTTGAATGCAGCATTGTATTGGATGCCACCATCCGTTAGTTCACCTGTACTTTATCCTTATGTTGTTAGGTAATATATGGTTAATGGACGCAGTGACAAGTACTGTTTACGCTTTTTGTGCTCAAGTGAAATCCAACCAACCGTGGTGATGTCTAAAGAAAAGGAAAGTAAAATAACTCGTCAACCAAGATGAATGGAGGGTTTTCCCCTCGAAGAGCATGACGCGATGCGGAGTAAATCGTAAAGGGGCTGGGTGACAAACTTACCTTACCTCCTTACTTACAACTATTAAAATCTCCAGAAGTGGCACCTGAAATGTTACAACTATGTATGGATTGGGAAAGGCAGCACGGGAGGTGGAGGAAATTGAGCAATTATTAGATTAACATTTTGGGATTCTGCGATACGAGATCGAAGGGATAGGGAGAAGACAAAAAGCTTCTAAACACAGGAAAACGGTACCTTTCTCAAGTACATACGGAAGAACACGACACTCACGAAGAAGTTGCCACAATGCTATCTACAGATAGGCAGATAAAGCACTAAAAGAGTGTGAATAGAGTTCTAGAATAACAGTACCCATTTGTCTCCAATTACCCGTGTTTTTCCCCTCCCAGTACCAGATTGTCGAGTTTTCCCCCGGGATTTCTCCTTTTCCCTCGGTACTTCCCCCTTCCCCCAGGGATTTCTAACATAACCCATCGAAGAGAGAAAATCATAAATGTAGAAATCAGGACTAAAATGTGGGTTATAGCAGCGCTAGATTTGATCAGAAGACAGCAAATTATTTACCTTAAACCTTTCCCGGGATTTCCCAAAACTTATCCCGGGATTTGCCCATAAATGTTTTTCCACTGTACCCGAAAATTTCTCTCATTCTCTTAATATATGACATATTATCTTATTATTCTCATATTTATTGTCTCATCCTATTTACACTATTATCTTACTCGATTTATTCTGTTTTTCGATTAATTATTTGGTTTCATATTTATCATATATTTTTTAAAAACCGATTAATTTATTCTTTCATTATCTTATCCCATACATATTTGGACAGAGGGAATAGCATAGTCCATGGGAATCTCGATACATGATGATCATAAACGGACACTTTCCCGCTGTTGATGCTTCACCTCGGCACCGCAAGGTACAAGATGAACAAGATAGGATTGGTTGAGATGAGATTATTAGCATACAAATTACATTTTACCCTTTATTCTTAGCTTGATGCCTGAAGATTGTCTTGCTGTAACTACTGAACGTTTGAAAAGATTAATATAATACATCGTTGTCTAACAACTATTTTCATAGTTCTGAATTCTATGAAATTTGTGGAAATCATCAGATGTTAAACTTAGCCCAGAACTTGGAATTCTTACCCCAGTGTTAAATCGGTACTACTATAGTGGTCAGAAACGTGGAGAACAATTAGAAATATTACTTAAAAAACTACAAACATTCACTAACTGACCCCTGCGCAGAATAGTGGGAATAAAATGATATATCAGAATCACCAATGCCCGGGAAGGTTAACCGGGTCAACAAATGCCCGCAGAAGTCGGATGTGTCGGCCTAACGGCGCAAGAACGCAGCTCTGCTGTAAACAGGCACAACGCAATCACGTCCGAAAAATAAAATAAGACCCCGGATGAACGCAGAAGAAGAAGAAGAAGAAGAAGAAGAAGAAGAAGAAGAAGAAGAAGAAGAAGAAGAATCACCAATGTAGAGCTCATGGAGAGAACTAGACAAATCCCAATAGGTGGGGAAAAGACGCTGGCGCCAGTTAGGACACACACTGAGAAAACATGAAAATAATATAACTCAGTCAATCATGTGCCACGCCGAAAAGCGTGGGCGGTCATGACTCGCCATTTCACTCGATCACCAGTGTTGTGGATCAGCTCAGTGTTCCTGTCTCGTCCATGCCATGTGGCCAAGCCATCCAGGTATTTTCCTCTCGGTCTTCCTCTTGGTCTGTTCCCCTCGATCTTGCCAGTTGTCACTAAGTTCTCCAATCCATTTCTTCTCATAACATGTCCAAAAAATTATGACTGTCTACGTCTAATTTCTCTAATCAATTTACGATGTTCATTTGTCTCCTGTAGTACTTGGTCATTGGTTTTTCTGCCTGTCCATGGTATTCTTTGCATTTTCCTCAGAAACCACATTTCAGCAGCCATCAGATGCTTTTCAGCTTGACTGCTCATTGTCCAAGTTTCACATCCATACAAAAGAACAGGCTCTATGTATCCCCTCAACACTCTTTTTCTCGTTTCAATTGACTTTTTTTTTTTTTTTAAATATAACTAGGCACTGAGAAAACATAAAGATAATATAACTAGGCACTGAGAAAACATGAAGATAATATAACTAGGCACTGAGAAAACATGAAGATAATATAACTAGGCACTGAGAAAACATGAAGATAATATAACTAGGCAATCTCTTGTCTGGAGAAAATGAAATAGAGGGAAGCCTGAAATAAACGAAGAGGATAACCACAAACAGAGAATAATAATATTGGGAGAACATGGAGGTAGCTGAAGGAAATTGCTAAAGATAGGACGGCTTTGTGTGGACTGGTTAAGGGAGTAGTAAGGGATGTTGTAATGGCACCTTAAATCTGGAGCAATACGTCATAGATGACGTCATTTTTTACTATATGAAGGGTATGGCTCCAGATTGTTTTGCGACCACATTTTTTGAAATTTTGGCGGGTATTTTCTTGGGATACTTCTGGGTGACTACTTCTGGTTGACTTCCGGTGTCTCCCGGGGCACGCGCCCACCGAGCGCCCCACCCACAGGTACCTCCACCGGCCGCCTCGGCTTCCCCCGACCGCTTTCGAAACCATTCAAAGAAAGCGAGGCAAGCCCCGGGCATGTGGAATACTTATATAGATAAGTATTGTCACTTCCTAATGACTACTTCCGATCCATGGGTACCCGCCTCTTGGTACCCCCAGATGCCTCCGCCGGCCGCCTCCGCTTCCCCGGGCCGCCCCCGAGACTATTCAAAGAGAGCGAGGCAAGCTCCGGGCATTGGAATACTTATATAGATAAGTAGACAGAATAGGCGCCGGGCACCTGGGTTCGAGTCCCAGTCTATAGGAGTGTGTGTGTGGATGTGTGTAGGGGTAGGCCGATGTGAGGAGCGCGAGGGAATAGGCCCCTACCCCGATATTAGCCTTTGCCCCCAGAGAGAGGCCTTCATACTCACATCGAGATATGAAGAATAGTAAGTAACAAGGTCCTGGCCCTATCAAATGTAGTATATACTACTCTTTGATCTGAGCCAAAAGTACCATAGATGATGTCACATTACCCCTAACCCGGTCAACCTCAAGGAGAAGGTATAGTAGGGTCCATCATCGTCTCAGAATGATAGTCCTGTGGCTAGACAACCACCGAAGCAGCTAAATATGGTTTTATCCTCAAAGTCTTATCAATCGGAAGGTGAATGTTGTCCACAAGGGATAATGGACACCGTAGACAATGTCTATGTGTAACTCAGGTATCTTTAACTTTATGAAAAAGTCTGAAGCCAGACTACGACTAATAATTCTATATTTGGGTATATTGCCACAATTAATAAACACGTAATGAAATATAGACAGAGATTAATTCTAGAGAACATACCACTAGAGACCTGTCTCAATAGTATACATGTAAGTAAATTAAGATAATCAGTGAAGTTTGCAAATTAATCAGTAAAACAATATATTTTAAAGATAACGCTATTTACTTGCCTTGGGTATTTTGGAAATAGTTGTGTCCTTGGATGTCTGCAGGAAACGGCAGTATTTTACATAACTGAAAAGGGATAATAAGTAGTGCAGTACTAAATTACTACAGTAATAGGTAGTGCAGTGGCCGCGAACTATGCAGGTTAGGATGTTCTATTTGCCCCCGAAAGAACCGGAAATGTGAACAGAAAATCAACTCAGAAATTGTACATACAGAAACCACCAAAAAAAAAAGAAAAAAAAGAAATCCGAGTCCCGAATTTTTCATAATTCTGTAAAGCTGTCTTACTTTGAGTCATTTTGTATAGTATGTTACCGACATAGAGCTGTTTTATGTACTATATTAGTGAACAAAGCAGGCGAATACACGCACTGCTGGACAGTTACTGAGCAGTGGTGAACAATAATTAGTGGTGATATAACAAGTGACATCATATGTATATGATAAATTTAAACGTACTGAATTTTACACAGTGTGATACCAGCCATATGACCTTTATGCAGACCAGTTTTGACCTAGTGTGAAGGGATATAAACACCAGACAGTATTTTGATATCATGCGCCTCTGATATATCTCGAGGTGTAAACCCGAATGTATCATCATGTACCTTATTTCCTGCGATATGCATCAGCGACAACACTATACCGACTTGACGGCGTGTAACGAGAATGTATACTACACACAGCGTACTTACCACTGTGGTCTCTTCGGCGAGCTGTTTTCGATAGGTCTTGTTGCAAACGTAGTGTATATAACCGGCCTTTGCGGTCGTTTTTATATAGACTGTGCGGCTGATGCAAAATAGAAAACATGTCTAAACATGTTCAAGCAGGTTTACCGCTGTCGGTACGCTCTGAATCATCCTCCGGTTTTCCCCAAGGACATGTCTGAACACGTTCACTCACGCTGACATAGCCCTGTGATGAGTCAACCGAGAGTTCGGGTCATAGATGTTGTGGCGGTAAATGGTTCTAGAAGTAGTGTCAGATTATGGAAACGTCTAGTTTTTTTGTCACAGTTTTGTAATCTAATGTATGAGTGGTATTCAGTAATAGTACCTTATTTTAGAGCTAAAGACATGCCTGGGACTTTAAGCACGTGGTATGGTATTTCATTACATGTATGATAGGATCATTCAGCCACAGTGACCTCCTCACTAATCAGTTTTCCACCTCTGTCCATTCAGCCACGTCGCCACATGAATACATGACCACTTGGCCAGCAGAGTTTGTGTACATGTGACCACTGAAGTCTTGCGGCTAGAAAGCTTTCGTCAGCACAGACACAGAGAAGAAAGATTACTGATTTCGGTTTGGCTTGTTATGAAAAGGTATAAGTGCCGGGCTCTTCAGAAAACACTGGCAATCTTGCGAAGAATTTACAAACACAAAAAAGAATGTTGGGTTGACTGCGATGTCGTGTAAATGTATTGACGCTTTACCGACCTGTAAATGCTATACGTTAGGAATGAGGCGGTATGTATTAGATAGACATGCCTGGTAATCCTGATGACAGACACTACAGAAGATCATAGGTGTCGGCTGTTCAGAAAGACAACTGCACACTTGCCCAGGAAGCACGTACATCCACAGAATGCTGGGGCTGACTGCGATGTCCTGTAAATGCAATGCATTAAAGCTTGACTGCAATATGTAAAAGATAGACACATAGCTATAGTACGAAGCATACATTTGGTCGTGAAATAAAACGGCACATACACACACACACATGCACATGCACGCACTCTCTTCTCTCTCTCTCTCTCTCTCTCTCTCTCTCACACACACACACACACGCACGCATGCGTGCGCAGACAGATACATGCAGACTCACACATGTACGCGCACGCCTGCACTTTTTCCTCGGATTTTTGTTTCGTTTCTGTATGTGCAATTTCTGAGTTCATTTTCTGTTCACATTTCCGGTTCTGTCGGGGGCAAAAAGAACATCCTAACCTGCACAGTTCGCGGCGACTGCAATAGCCAGGCGGCCTTAAGTCCTCAGGCTCAAACACCCCTCTGCCATACACCGCAAGGTACTATATTGGCTAAATGACAGTTGTTATTTCCGGTCTTTTTCGTATTGTTTACATATTCACCACGCAAGCAAAGTACCTGCCAATATTTGTTTACAACTTCGGTCGTGTGCTCAATCGATTTATCGTCATTTATAACCGCTGTATTCCAAAATTCATTATCGGGCGTTAATTCTAAAGCGCGCTATTTTTATTACCCCTTCTCAGTTATGTGAAATACTGCCGTTTCCTGCAGACATCCAGGGATACAACTATTTCCGCAATACACAAGAGAAGTCACTAGCGTTATCTTTAAAAAATATTGTTTAATGATTAATTTGCAAACTTCACTGATTATCTTAATTTAATTACATGTATACTATTGAGACAGGTCTCTAGTGGTATGTTCTCTAGAATTAATCACTGTCTATATTTCATTACGTGTTTATTAATTGTGGCAATATACCCATATATAGAATTATTAGCCGTAGTCTGGCTTCAGACTTTTTCCTAAAGTTGAAGATACCAGAGTTACACATAGACATTGTCTACGGTGTCCATTACCCCTTGTGGACAACATTCACCTTCGGATTGATAAGACTGTGAGGGTAAAACCATATTCAGCTGCTTCGGTGGTTGTCTAGTCACAGGACTATCATTCTGAGACGGTGATGGACCCTACTATACCTTCTCCTTGAGGTTGACCGGGTTAGGGGTAATGTGACATCGTCTATGGTTCTTTTGGCTCAGATCAAAGGGTAGTATATACTACATTTGATACGGCCAGGACCTTGTTACTTACTATTCTTCATATCTCGATGTGAGTATGAAGGCCTCTTTCTGGAAGGCACAGGCTAATATGGGCGTATGGGCCTATTCCCTCGCGCCCCTCACATCGGCCTACCCCTACACACATACACACACACACTCCTATAGACTGGGACTCAAACCCATGTGCCCGGCGCCTATTCGGTCTTCTTATCTATATAAGTATTCCACATGCCCGGGGCTTGCCTCGCTGTCTTTGAATGATCTCGAAAGCGGTCGGGGGAAGCCGAGGCTTCCGGCGGAGGTACCTGTGGTCGGGGCGGTCGGTGTGCGCGTGCCCCGGGAGACACCGGAATTCAACCAGAAGTAGTCACCCAGAAGTAGCCCAAGAAAACACCCGCCAAAATTTCAAAAATGTTGTCGCAAAACAATCTGGAGCCATACCCTTCATATAGAAAAAATATTACGTCATCTATGACGTATTGCTCCAGATTTCAGGTGCCATTACAACATCCCTTACTACTTATGGGCTATGCCCCAATGGAGGATAAAGAGCACATGAAGATGTACATGATGCACATCCACAACAGAGTGCTGACAGTGCGGTTAAAGTATTCTTCAAGTGCCGTATATCCAATGTGTCAATAAAATCATGCGTCTAGTACCACATGTCCAATGTGTCAATAAAATCATGCGTCTACTACCTCACGCCCAATGTGTCTATAAAATTACGCGTCTAGTATGACACGCCCAATGTGTCTATAAAATCAAGCGTCTACTACCTCACGCCCAATGTGTCTATAAAATCACGCGACCCAATGTGCCTATAAAAGTATGCTTCTTGCATGTTATAGTTTCACGTTGTTAGACTGGCACTTAGGATGGATTGGTGTGAGTTTCTTGATACCCTATGCCCCAAAGAGCAGAAGAAGAAGATATTGGCACTGAATCTATTAATTCTGCCCTTTCTCCATTTTATAAGTCTTTACATACAAATTCTACCTCTTCATTATAGCGTCTTCCTCCAATAATATCTTTCCTGTTTTTGACTTTGAACACCCTGTATGTATTCTTATATTTCTTCCTGTGAGCTCACTGATTTGTCTGTGCATGTTTTTTGTATCTTTAACATAATTTAATTCAATTTTCGTATACTGCTCGTTTAATCAACTTTCTTTTGCCTTTACACAATTAATTTCTTATTTCTTTATTTATCTACATAGCAACAATTCATGGTTGACTATGACTTGTTGTCATATTTTAAGCAGATCGTACTAAAGTTCTTATCCACGTTGTATGGGGTGTTTCAAAACGTAATAGGAATTTTTGAGCAAATAAATTAGGTTAATGGACATTGAATAATATCCAGATGGCACCAAAGTAAAGTGCAAGTTTAGATAACGAAGACACAAACAATAGGCTGCATAATTTATTGCCTGGCATACTTGGCTGCATTTCATCAGATACATCCTGCAGAAGTTATTCAACATACAACAAAGCAAACATTCAATCCTTCCAGCTGAAATATCACACATATCCCCACGAGTACAATATTGCTTGTGTCTTCATTATTTATATTCACAATGAGGAAGTCAAACTGCCCAAGTTTGAACTCTTACGCTTGAATGCCTATGTGTTCTCAAGTGTGGCCCTGGCACATTTAGCTGCATCTCATCAGATACATAAGATGCATCTTATCAATTTATATTAATATAACTAGCTGACCCGGCCCAGATTCGCCCAGGCACTGACGGGGATCTATCTATCTGTCTGTCTGTCTGTCTGTCTGTCTGTCTGTCTGTCTGTCTGTCTGTCTGTCTGTCTGTCTGTCTGTCTGTCTGTCTGTCTGTCTGTCTGTCTGTCTGTCTGTCTGTCTGGTCTGTCTGTCTGTCTGTCTGTCTGTCTGCTTGTCTGTCTGTCTGCTTGTCTGTCTGTCTGCTTGTCTGTCTGTCTGTCTGTCCTGTCCCGGCTTCACCCAGTCCCTGGTGGGGAGCATCTCATTTAATTCATATAAGTAGTCATATAAGCTCCCGTTCCTGACTATCTGTCTGTCTGTCTGTCGGTCTGTCTGTCTGACCCGGCCCGGCTTCGCCCAGCCTCTGGTGGGGAGCATCTAATTTAATTCATATAAGTAGTCATATAAGCTCCCGTTCCCGACTATCTGTCTGTCTGTCTGACCCGGCTCGGCTTCACCCAGTCCCTGGTGGGGAGCATCTCATTTAATTCATATAAGTAGTCATATAAGCTCCCGTTCCCGACTATCTGTCTGTCTGTCTGACCCGGCTTCGCCCAGCCTCTGGTGGGGAGCATCTCATTTAATTCATATAAGTAGTCTTATAAGCTCCTGTTCCCGACTATCTGCCTGTCTGTCTGTCTATCTATCTGACCCGGCGCTGCTTCGCCCAGCTCCTGGCGGCGAGCGTCTCATTAAATTCATATAACCAAAACAAATTAACTTGAGAATGTCCTTCCACACACCATCCATTATTTTTAATGAAAACTGCTTTTAATCACCTACATGACTGTAGATAACTTCTTTAAACATAAAAAGATGAGTTAGAAAATTTTCACTATTTCAATAGATGCATTATTTTTATGAAAACTTTGAAAATGCCTTAAAGATTATATCATTATTTATTATAACTCATATGCCTGTAAATAACTATAGACAAAGAGTTTATAAATCTTTGAAAACAATGCAACAATGTGACTATCAAGTATATAGCAATGTTATTAAAAGTTATGCCCCTTGAAATAACTTTTCTTATGTTAAGTCCCCTTGCTATATGGAAATGATAATGAAAAATGAAATATTAATTTTAGTAAGTAAGTAGCCGATGTTACACTAAAAAACTATGACAGTCGGTTGCATGGGAATGAAAAGAAGACGTGTAGAAAATTTCATCTCAATCGGATGGACCGTTATTGAACGCATCAAATACATACGGATACACATTGCCTTTTATATATATAGATCTCATCTCATCTCATCTCATCATGTTCCTCTTGTACCTTGCGGTGTCGAGGTGAAGTATAAACTTCGTGAGAGTGCCCGGTTATGGGCTTCGTATATCGACATTCCCATGGATTCTGTTATTCCCTCAGTCCAACGTTTACGTGGTCGGCCTCTTCCTCTGTTTCCATCTGGTCTGTACATCATTGCTTGTTGTGGCATGCTGTTGACTGGTAGCCTACTTGCATGGCCAAACCATTTGACTTGCTGCTTTCTAATAAAATCTAGAGCAGCTTTAACCCCTACTTTAGTCCTGATTTCTTCATTTCTGATCTTATCTCTTCTTGATACGTTGAGTATTCTTCTAAGAAACCTCATTTCTGTTGTTGTGATTTTTCTTTTCTCTTTTTCTGTCATTGTCCAGGTTTGGCATTGGTAGCACAGAGTTGGTAGGAAGATTGTGTTGTAAAGTGCTTTCTTAGTAGTTATTGATACATGTTTGTCTTTAGTATTGGTGCCATTTGTCCAATGAGTTGATTTGCCTTATTGCACCTATTTTCGATCTCGTCTTCTGATCTGCCATTTGATGATATTATACTTCCTAGGTACTTGAAGCTCTTTACTTGTTTCAAGGGATGTTCGTTTAGGTGAATTGTTGCTGTTTGTTCTTCTTTAGTTATAGTCATTACCTCTGTTTTGCTTGTGCTAATTTTCATGTTATGTTCCCTACACATTTCGTTTAGACTATTCATGTGGTCTTGTAATTCAGCTTCTGATTTTGCTATTAGTGCTTGGTCGTCCGCAAACAGGAGTTCTCTAATGGTTAGATTTGCAGATGGTTCTTCTTCTGTGTTCTCGTCATGCGGTATTCTTGCTGTCTCTGCTTGGCTGGTTTCTTTACATATGTTGTCTATATATGTTATGAACAAGAGAGGGGACAGGACACAACCTTGTCGTACTCCAGATCTTATGGTGAAGGGTTCTGAGTGTTCTCCAGTTGCTCTCACTATGCATTCACTGTTGTTGTATAAACTTCTGCATAGGTTTGTTAGGTGTGTACTCACTCCATATTGTCTAAGGATTTCCCACAGCTTGTTTCTATCTACCCTATCAAATGCCTTTTCTTGGTCGACAAAGGCTAAGTAGAGTGTTTCATTGAATTCAATTGATTTTTCTATAAGTTGTCTAAGAGCAAAAATGGCGTCTGTGCATCCTTTGTTTTTCCTGAATCCAAGCTGCGTTTCGCTTAGCTGGGGTTCTAAAGTAGTTCGTAATCTTTTTTCAAGAATTTTGCAAAATATTTTCCCAGTATGACTCAACAGTGAAATGCCTCTGTATTGTGTGCAATCTCTTTTGCTGCCTTTGTTTTTCCAAATTGGGATAATTATGGCGTTTCCCCAGTCTCGTGGTGTCTGTTGTTCTACCCAAACATGGTTTAATAGTCTATGTAGCCAAGCTGTTCCTACTTCCCTTGCTGCTTTAATTAGTTCATTTGGTATTTCATCCTGTCCTGGTGATTTGTTTAATGGGGCTAATCTGATGGCTTCTATAATTTCTTCTTTTAGTATGTACTTCTTGGTTTTTCTACGAGCAGTATGAAGATCCCCTGCCGGCTTGCTAGGCCAGTCGCAGGTTTAGGACACTAATCTGACCACCGGGAGTCCATCCCCTATGGCGAGCCATAGCCCCGTTAGCCCATGACCTCGCGGTCATGGTTGCCCGGTCTGCACCACTTGGAGGTGGGGGTTGACTTGTGTAGTCTGCGGGTCATCGGCAGGCTACTAATTTTCGCTCTTCACCCCTCCTGGGAGAGGCTAGCCGATCCTAACCCTGCTGGCTGCAGGGCCAGGCGCATTCCACACCTTACAGTTATAGATATCCAACTTTATTTCTCCACTTAACATACTTAAGAAATAAAGGTAGCAGTACAGCCTGGGACTCTGAGATAAGTAACAACATTTTTTTCATATTTTCATTTTCTCTTCATTGCTCTCATTTTATTTCATCTTTTTATTCTTCTCATCCCACCCTTATGCCTTTATGTTGACAACAGAGGATCTTCTCCTGTACTATGTGTTGTGTTCTGTAAAGCTGCATTACTGTATGTTATTTTATATTGTTAAAAAAATGAAGGACTTTTCTATAATCAGCTTACCGTTTCCATTTGTTTCTTTAAGAACTGTCTCGTTAGTTTTTCTGTCCATCTATGGTATTCTTTGCATTGTCCTCAGAAACTACGTGTCCACTGCTATTATACGTTCGTTTCTCAGCTTATCTGCTTACTGTTAACGTTTCACATTCATATAACAGCATCGGTTATATGTAAGCACATCTTTGTACTTGTGATATTTCATTTGATAACGAGGAAGATAAACCAATAGTTAGCACCATTACATATGTCAGTAAACAAGAGCCAATGTTAGTTTATAGTATAATACAATGAATGCTTTTCTGTGCTCCTTTACGGAGTGAAGGTTCTGGTGGAAGATCCTTGTAACAGTCAGGATGAATGGTGGCAATACTTTCTATGTTCAAAGACGGAGCTTCCTGTGTGGCGAAGTGACATTCAGGCTGATCGGTCTCAACTTCGTCACAGTTTGAATACGTTTCTTCTACTGAACCTATGTGAGAGATAACAATACAATAATTTCTTTACATGTTTGTCTGTGCTTATAGAACGGTGGATCTAACCGGAGTTGCCTCCATCTTATTTGCCTGCTAGGAATTGTCCCCCCTCCTTATTTTCTTGGCCTTGAGATGTCTCCCCCTTAATTGTCCCCCCCCCCCCGCTATTTTCCCGGCCCAGAGTTGTCACCTCTTATTTTCCCGGCCCGGAGTTGTCTCCCACTTATTTACACGCCCCCCCCCCCCCCCTTTCCAGGAGTTGTTAACCGCTTATTTTCCAGCTTGGAAAATAAGGGGGAGATAACTCCGGACGAACTCCTAAACAATGCCGGTCTCCCTGGCCTAGATTTTATCGTCTTTCTCCGTAATTCCGTATATTCTCGTAAGCAACGTAACTTGCGCGAGTATCGGTAGCGGCTCTCGCCGCGTTGGTAACTTACGGGGTATGCAGCCGGTCGCTCGTAAACAATGGCAAACTACTGAGCATTAGTAATGTATGTTGTATTTGATTATCATTTATGGTGCACCGCCATAATTTTTTACTATATAAAAAGTCTACCACCGCAAGCGAAACGTCACAAAACTGCACCATAAGTGACCTTTGACCTGACAAGGGATGCAACTCATGAATAAATAAGCAAGTCGGCTTACACTATTACATCTCTTTTTTATGTTGCGAATTTTTTTTTTTTTTAAATTTAATAATTGCTGTTAGTATTAGTTGTAGTGGGTGATGCTTAGACACTATCATCCAACGATTGACACTATGTTAGGGTTACAGTGCTCTTCCTCCTCGGTTTCTTCCTCTTTTTTCATCGTTTTTCTTTATCTCTATTGGGTCGGACATAAACACTATCATCATTCCATTGGTGCTGTGTAAGGCTTAAGGTTACAGTGCATTTCCTCGGAGGGATCTAGGGGGCAAGCGGGCGTGGGGTGGGAGCTCAGGGGTGAGGCGCGGGTGTCGCCATGTGGGGTAGGCTACGCAGTTTGAACCTCAGGTCGTGACGGGTGTCATATGAAAACCCTAATAAGTAAGAATGTAAATATGGCAGGTATATGATCTGTAGAGGTCGTAGTGGTGTAAACACTATCATCATATGGGTTACAAATGAAAACATTAAAAAGTAAAAATGGCCGATATTATTGATTGTAGCGGGTATAGCTTAGTGGAATTCGTTGGTAAGGGGTGGGTGGCAGTTATTAGTGGTCTGTAGATTGTCGTAGTAGTGTAAACACTATCATCATACGGGTTACAAATGAAAACCGTAAAAAGATAAAGATGGCCGATAATAATGATTGTAGCAGGTATAGCTTAGTGAAATTCATTGGTGAGGGGTGGGTAGTGGTTATTAGTGCTCTGTAGATGGGTCGTAGTGATCTATACACTATCATCATAGGGTTACAAATGAAAAACTTAAAAATGTAAAAATGACCGATATGATTGAATGTAGCGAGTATGGCTTAGTTAAATTCGTTGGTAAGGGGTGGGTGAATGGGGGAATGGCTATGTAGGTGCTTCTGATCATTGCTAAAGGTTGGTCAAGTGGCTGAGTGACTACATAAATACGTCCGACCCTTGTTAAAAGCAGGAGGAGTTGCTAGATAAAGACTCTCGGACGCTGGTAAAGGGTGGGTGAGTGAAAGAAAGGCTATGTGGTTGCGTCTGATCATTGTTAAGGGGGTGGTCGAGTGGCGGGGTGGCTAGATAAATACGTCCATTCCTTGATAAGAGTCGGAGGTTAAGTCTCATATTACAGTCTGGAGCATGAACTCATAGTTGGCTGAGTTGAGGGTGACCTGCTGGGTGACTCAACACGTAGCGATACCATTAATGAACGTGCGTGAACATGTTCAGACAAGTCTTTGGGGAAAACCGGAGGATGACTCAGAACGTACTTACCGCATAACGATACAGCCGAGACACTTGGGTAATGGTCACATCGGATCAAATATGGCGCTGCTTCCGGTCGCATGTGTAATCACTACAACCAGACCACGTGTTCACTGGCTACGAGTGGTCAAATATGGCTCTGCTTCCGGTCGCAAGTGACAATGGCTACAACCAGAATATTTGCTCACTGACTAACCCCGATCAAAGATGGCGTCGCAGTCGAGCACACATGGGTGATGGTCACATCCGATCAAATTTGACACTGCTTCAGGTCGCATGTGTAATAGCTACAACCAGACTAAGTGCTCACTGGCTACGAGTAGTCAAAGATGGCGTCGCATCCGATCACACGTGGTAATGGTATACAACCGATAACACGTGGCTAAAGCCGTTCAAAGATGGCGCTGTATCCGGTCACGTGTCTAATGGGATACAACCGAAACACGTGACTAATGACTCAACCGGTCAAAGATGGCGATTCATCCAGTGACATGCATAACGATACATATGGAACATATGGCTGATGACTCAACCGGTCCAAGATGGAGTCGCATACGGTCACATGACCAGACAGTGCATAATAGTCTGCTGAGTCATCTACGTCAGCAAATAGCGTGTATAAGACGGCCAACATTCGTCGTACAGAAGTACCGGTCTCTGTGAGCAGCAAAACCAGATCAACGTGTGGCCAGCCGCTAATTGTAATCTGGCTTATTGATAAATCTTTCACATTTTCGATGTGATTCTCCAAGGAGGCATACAGTTAACCTAACAATACTAGTATAATAAAGGGATATATGGTGCTAGACGCATGTAACTGAAGAGACAAGACATTTCTTCATATATTATGGTAGGCTGGAACGACATGGAATACAGCCGGCGATCGAGTCCGACTGGCTCAACCCAAACAGCCTTTTAAAAAGGGGTATATGCCCTCGTGGACAGAAAAACTGTTTACCGTCAGTCGTATAAACCAGATCAGTCCGCTCACGCATGTGCTAAAGGATGATTCAGCGGGGAATTCCAAGGCTCATTTTACCGAGAAGAAATACAACTCGTCGGAGACAAGCAAGTGTATCGCGTTGAAACAGTTTTACAAGAACGACCCAGGCGAGGTGGTGGTAAAGAGTATTTAGTCAAGAGGTTCGGTTATCCCAAGTCATTCAACAGCTGGATCTCAGATCTAACCAGATACTAATAGAAGAAACCAACGTGGAAACTAACTTACAAAATACCCTAGTAGGGGAAAGAAATTCGTCCTAGTGCATGTGTGGTCGGCGAGTGCCGCGACTAGAAATTGTTTTCTTCTGTCAATTGGTCGTTATATACACCGTCATTGGCGTATCACTATTCAATCTGTCTCAAGACATCGTCGACGCAGCCGAGGGCAAACTGTGGATTCGCTCTTCTAAGCGGCTGTCTGGGTTACATGCTACCAAGCCCTGAAATATGAGTTTCTCTGTGAGATTACCGAGTAATGCTTCGCCGAACATGTTTCCCAAGAACACACCAGGTCAGTATTTCGTCAAGTTACCGCAGACTATTGAGGTGAGTCAACATTTCGAAGTGGGTCTGGCCGAAATTCAATTTCCCAACTACTACTGCAATGTGCTAGAGAATGAAGTGTGGCTAAGATACATCCCACGCAACGGTAGAGTGATAAGAAAAGCGTGTCCCTCAGGCCTGTACAATTCACCAGCTCATATTGCACCACCCATTTCGTATAATGACATTATGCTTTTTATTAATATTCTTGTAAAATGTACTGAAATACTGTAAATAAACATATATATGAGCCGGCATGCTTTCTCAAGGTGTGATTTTGTTGCACGATAATGCTCGTCCGCATGTTGCAAAGATTGTGCAGGAAGCATTAGCAAGGAAGAAGTGGGAAATTCTGCAACATCCAGTCTACAGTCCTGATTTGTCACCATGTGATTTTAATTTGTTCTGACTTTTAAAAAAGCTCTCAAGCGGCAACGATTTCACACAGATGCAGACGTAATGAACGCGGTAAACACTTGGTTCAGTGAGCAACCACAATCCTTTTTTGCGGACGTCATTCGCCGCCTACCTAAGCAATGGGATGCTTGCCTGAATGCCTACGGTGACTTCTTCTGACCAACTCATTCAAAATGAATGCTGTGTTTAATTCTACCACACCTGTTAATGTTTCTTTCATGCTTTTGTAATAAAACCATTGGAAAGGGTTTCAAATGAACGACCCTTATAAGAAGTTTCTCCTATCTTAGACATATAATAAAAGATGATGGGAGAAGTGAAACAGAAATCAGAAAGAGAATAGGAATGGCCAAAAATGCTTTCAACAGCATGAAATCAGTATTAACATCTAGAAAGATTAACAGCACATTAAAACTGAGAATTGTCAAATGCTACATTTATTCAACGCTACTGTATGGCGCGGAAGCCTGGTCATTGAACAAGCAACTAGAAAGTCGCATAGAGGCCCTGGAGATGTGGATATACAGACGAATATGTCGTATTTCATGGAAACAAAAACAATCAAATGCAGAGGTTCTAGAAATACTGGGAATGAAGAGATAGTTGATTAAAGAAATAATGAGGAGGCAAGTAAAATATTTCGGCCACGTTAAAAGATATATTATTTTTAAAACCATACTGGAGGTTAAGGTTGAGGGCAAGCGAGCAAGAGGTAGACAACGATACAAGTGGGAAGATAACATCAAGAGATGGACGAACATCAGCCTGACAGAATGTATAGTCAGGGCGAGAGACAGACAGTGTTGGAGATCCATTGCAGCCAACCTTCGTTGCGGAGATGGTACCCCATTGATTGATTGATTATTATCCAGCTGGGGTTGTCTTCCCCTTATTTTGCCCGCCCGGGTTGTCACCCATTATTTTGCCCGCCCGGACTTCTCTCCCTTTATTTTGCACACCCAGAGTCGTGTCCTCCTTATCTTGCCCGTCCGGAGTTATCGGCCCCTTATTTCCCATGCCGGAGTTGTCTCCCCTTTATTTTCTCCATCTAGGTTATCACCCTATTTCGGTCACTCGGTTATCTCTCCTTTATTTTTCCCGCCCAGTGTTGTCTCCCCCTTATTTTGCCGGTTCGGGGTTGTATCCCCCTTATTTTCCCTCACGGAGTTATCTATCCCTTATTATTGGTTGCTAGCCTCCCCTCATATATTAAAGACACCAACCACGCTATCTCCATCTTCGATTCCATCAGCTTCACCACCCCTTCTCAGTACCACATCTTTACTTTAGATGTGACTTCACTCTATACATCTATTCCTCACTCTGACGGCCTTAAAGCCTTGGAATTTTTCTTAGACAAAAGACGCGGCCCCACCATAGCCACCGGACCATTGTTGCGTCTGGCAGAGCTAGTCCTTAACCTCAATTCATTTGAGTTCAATGGGGACTATTTCGACCAGATCAGCGGGGTGGCCATGGGTACTAAGATGGATCCGAGTTATGCCTGTCTTTTCATGGGCTATCTTGAACACAAGGTATGGAGTCAATACACCGGTAGGCTCCCGGAGCTCTATAGGAGGTATATCGATGACTGCTTTGGTGTTTCAGACATGCCATTGTCTGATCTCCAGGACTTCATTGCCCTTTTCTCTAACTTTCATCCCAGCATCAGACTCACCTCCACTATTTCCTCGTCGGCTGTTAATTTCCTAGACATAACAGTTTCCTTAGGTTCTGCTGGCCTATGCACGACGGTTTACTATAAACCAACTGACTCACATGCATTCTTGCTCTATACCTCCTCCCATCCTCCCTCTTGCAAGGATTCCATTCCTTTCTCACAACTGTTACGTCTCCGACGGCTTTGTCATGATAATAATGACTTCCGTCAAAAAGCCCACGAAATGTTGGATTTCTTCCGCCTTCTAGGCTACCCGGAGAATGTTCTGTCTACAGCTCTTCACCGCTGCCAGTCTATTAGTCGTGCCGAGGATCTCTCTTCCAGGCCGAAACCACGCAACAGTAGACCTATTTTCTCACTTACCTACCATCCTCATAATATTGCTGCCAAGAATATTCTCATGAGGCATCTACCCATCCTCCAGGCAGACACGGCCACTCGTGATGTCTTCTCAGAGGACTCCACTTGTGGCATACAGGCGAGATCGTAACCTGAGAGATGTGCTGGTCCATAGCACTCTATCAAAATCCCATCAGTCTCTTCCTGGCACGACTGCATGTCTTCGATCTCGTTGTAAGACTTGTCCATATGTCCTTCAAATCACTAGTCTCACTTTCCCTAAGACTACTTTCCACATCCGGGAGGGTTTCACATGTACGAGTCGCAACGTCATCTATGCGATCATCTGCACACGTTGCGACATGAGGTATCTTGGGGAGACGGGCCTTCGTCTGGCGGACAGATTTCGACAACATTTATCCGATATCGACAGTGGTGCCAAGAAACCGGTACCCCTACACTTCAACAGTTCCGACCACTGTGGGGTTGCCGACATACGTGTTACGGCGATAAAATCGTGCAAATCTCACGAACGCGATCGCAAGACATTGGAGAACCGTCTTATCTTCCAATTGGGTTCACTTTCCCCTCACGGCCTCAATGTCCAACACAGTTTTATTTAGTCCCCCACGCCCCTTATCCACAACCCCCCCACCCCCTGCCATCTTTTAGTCCACTTCATAGCCATGGGTATGTCCTTCGCAGGACGTGGGAGTCACCACCAGCATTATCTCTGCTTTCTGTGACTTCT
Source organism: Cepaea nemoralis (assembly GCA_014155875.1). Taxonomy (NCBI): domain Eukaryota; kingdom Metazoa; phylum Mollusca; class Gastropoda; order Stylommatophora; family Helicidae; genus Cepaea; species Cepaea nemoralis. The sequence continues at coordinate 481,428 of JACEFZ010027823.1, read as the reverse complement.
TGGTTGGGTTCCATGGGATCGTTTCCCATTGCGTTCTTACTACCGTTACTTGTGCTACATTTTGATAGCAAACGCTTGCTGGCCTGCATCCATATTGCCCACAGCAGCGTTTCGAACTTGGCGGAATAGCGTACTGCATCCGTTACATCGCCCCTGGCTACACATCCATATTTTGGCATTCGCTCTCCTGGGCGCACCCCGATCCCCCTAGCGCGTGTTCCCTCACCGGTTGATTTTAACCAATCACCGAGTTTCTGGCTGTACTGACCTTTAGGCAGTTGACCCCTTTTACACCACATCCGTTCCATTCCACTCATGGATAGCCGTCCCAAGCTAGGATACAGATGAGTTGATATTTTTACATTCATGTAGTGTCGATCGTGTATTAATTAATCGTTTTTTTGTTTGTTTGTTCTGTGCTGACGAAGGCTTTGGCCGCAACGTCCATTGTTTTTTGTAGTTGTGCTTTGGTAAAGCTCTCAACCTACTTCTCGTCTTTCAGTGATTTATCCCTTATTATGCCGCGCCGATCAATTCGGAGTTAAAAAAAGATTTCATAGCTAAAAAAAGACAGTTCTCTGACCAGGCAGCAGTTATGTTTCACAAAGGCTATTGGCCAAGACCTATTGACGCGTCCTGGGCAACAGGTCTCTTCGAGGTCCTGGCTAAAGTCAGTAGGATCGCCGATTCTTCCGAAGTCGGAGATTGTCTGCCTGTACGGCGAGGAACCACCAGTCTGCACACCAATAAGCCAGACATGAGACAACGAATACTCACGCAAACCTCAGGTCCTGTATGACATCACACTAATGCTGGACAAAAGGATGCCTTCATTCGACATACAGGACTTCGCGTTGGAGCTCAAGCCAACGAACACAAGCAAGCACAAAGGCTAATGAACAGAGCAAGAGTGCTGTTGTTGCGTCCTTTGAAGTAGCTTTTCCGTTGGCTCGCAAAAAGAAGCCATTCACCGAAGCAGAAGAAATAATCAAGCCTTCCCTTAAAATTTCTGCTAGAATTGCTTGGCAATAAAAAGTGAGAAAAAAAAATTTGATCTAATAATATTATGGCCAGGCGAGTTGAAGAATTAACCAACAATGTTCATCGTCAAGTAGCAGCACATATAAAAAAATTGTAAATTTCTTTCATTGGAAATGGATTCATCCATTGACATTTCTGACACAGCTCAGGTCACAGTTTTTGTTCGAGTATTAAACGATAATTTTGAAGTCATTGGAGAACTTCTAGGACTTGAATCGATGCATGCAACTACCAAAGCGACTGACCTGTTTGAAACTCTGAAGTTGTGTGTAGAAAAAAACAAAAAACATAGAATGGACCAAATTGGACAGTGTATGCACCGACGTCGCTCTGGCTTTGACGGGTAAAAAGTCTAGATGTCTAGCATTATTGGAACAGTTTTTTGGCCTCACTATATTAAAGTATCATTGTATCATTAACCAAGAAGCTCTGTGTGGAAAAAAAATAAATCTGAAACATGTCATCGATGTTGTTCTGAGATTTGTGAACAAAGTTCGAAGTAAGCCGCTGAACAGGCGTGAGTTCAGACAGTTTCTATCAGACCTGAACTAGGAATATGGTGAGCTACTGTTACACTGTGATGTCAGATGGCTATCTAAAGGGACAGTTCTGACACGTTTCTGGGCACTGAAAGATTGTGTTTATGCTGTTTCTGTCTGAAATAAATGAATTGCCTACAGAACGGGAATGTCTGCTGAACGGTGACTGGCTTAATGACCTAGTATTTTTGGTGGACATCACGACTCATTTAAACTCTTTAAATGCGAGGATCCAAGGAAAAAAACATTCACAAATTTGTGCGATGACATTTTCTGCATTTAAAATGAGACTACGACTGTTTATTTGACAGCTGACTGAAGGGACCTTAGAGGCATTTCCAACTATGAAGGCACTTGTAGTGGAAAAGAAATGTGACTTGTTGCAGTAGAAAGTAAAAGTTGAAAGTCTTCTGTATATCTTTAAGTCGAGATTTCAAGAGTTCATAATAGAGGAAGATAATTTTACCCTCTTCATAAATCCGTTCGTATTTCCTGATGCCAAGATCCGTCAATTACAGCAACACCTTCAGCAGGAAGTAATTGATTTGAAATGCAATTCTGCACTGAGATGTAAATTTGTGGAGCTGCCTGCTTCAACGTCAGCTGATCATATGATTTCTTTCTGGCGACTACTTCCTGTCACACAATTCAAACACTTGTTTTCATTCGCCCAGAGATACATTTGTCATTTCGGTTCGACAGATGCGAGCAGTCATTTTCCACAATGACAGTTGTAAAAAAAAAAAAAACAAGCAACGTTCCAGACTCACCGACAATAACCTAGCTGCGTTTATGTTTGCTTGCTTGCTTGCGTTCGTTGGCTTGAGCTCCAACGCGAAGTCCTGTATGTCGGATGAAGCCATCCTGTTGTCCAACATCATGAGTATCCGTTGTCCCATGTCTGACTTATTGGTGTTCAGACGGGGGGTTCCTCGCCGTGCAAGGCAGACACTCTCCGACTTCGGAGGAATCGGCGATCCTACTGACTTTAGCCAGGAACCCGAAGGGACCTGTTGCCCAGGACGCTCGACGAGGACGCATCAGTAGGTCTTGGCCAGTATATAACCCGGCCCTGGTGCCTTGGAAACACCTCTGAGTCCCGCTGCGCTTAAGACTTTGGGCACGACAGATTTGTGCCCAGACATTGATAAACTGGCATCTAGTTAGTTACTTAGTCGACAGATAATCCTCATTGCACATCGAACCATTCAGTCCATAAGTGCTCGGATCCCCTCCTCAGCAAATCCCGCAGCGTGTAGCGACTAACGAAACCTGTTCTGTGTTGATTTATCAATCTTCTTTGGCTTCCTGCGTAGTGTTCTTGTTTGGCCACCCCTCTTTTAATTTGCTGTTCTCGCAGTCTGGACATGGTTGTAAATTCACTGTCATCACTTGGTTCACGCAAAAGTCTTACTTCTCGTAGAGCATTCAGAGCATTAGAGCGTCCGCCCTCCACAGTAGCGTTACTTGCGAGCTTGTCAGCCCGCTCATTCCCTTGTACGCCCGCATGCCCTGTCACGAAGATGAAACTAATCTTTGCCAGCCGAGACCGCCCCAGAGACAGCAACCATACCCTTCGGATCCATCTATCCTCTTGAGCATGATCATTTAGTCGCTAAGAAAACATGCCCTAGTGCAGGGGTGGGCAAACTTTTCGTGTGGAGGGCCGCATTGACAAATGTAAAGCTATTGGCGGGCCGCATGATATATATATATATATATATATATATATATATATATATATACACACACACACATATATCTTATATATAAAAGGCAATCACCGTCTGTATGTCCGTATGTCCTTTATGCGTTCGCGAACGGCCCATCCGATTGAGATGAAATTTTCTACACGTCTTCCTTTCATTCCAGCGCAGCCAATTGTGATATTTTTTTAGTGTGAAATCGGCTGCTTACCCAATATTATTTCATTTTTCATTTTTCATTATAATTTCGTATATCTCAGGGGACTTAACTCTGTAAAAGTTATTTCAAGGGCCATAACTTTTAATAACTTTTCTGTATAACTTACAGTCATATTGTTGCATCGTTTTCAAAGATTTATAAACTCTGTGTCTATAGTTATGTACCGGCATATGAGTTATAATAAATAATGATACAATCTTTAAGGCATTTTCAAAGTTTTCATAAAAATAATGCACAATGCATAACATTGTAACTCATCTTTTTATGCTTAAGAAGTTACTGTAGTCATGCAGGTGATTAGAAAGAGTTTTCATTAAAAATAATGGATGGTGTGTGGAAGGACATTCTTTTAAGTAACTTTTTTTGTTGTATGAATTTAATGAGACGCTACCCGCCAGGAGCTGGGCAAAGCCACGCCGGGTCAGATAGATAGACAGACCCACTATTTCGCTGCAGTTGTCTACAGGCATATGCGTTAAAATCCTCCTCCTCCTCCTACCCTCTTCCTCTTCCCCTCCCCCTCCTCCCTCTCCCTCCTCCTCCCTCTTTCTCCTCCTCCTTCCTCCTCCTCCTCCCTCTTCCTCCTACCTCCTCGCCCTCCTCCCTCCTCCTAATCACTCCTCTTCCTTCCTCCTCCCTTCTCCTCCTCTCTCCTCCCATTCTCTCCTCCTCCCTCCTTCTAATTCTACGTCCTCCCCCTCATCCCTACTCCTCCCTCCTCCCCCTTCTCCTCCCTCTTCCTCCCTCCTCCTCCTACCTCCTCCCTCTCCTCCTCCATCCTCCTCATCCTCCTCCTCCCTTCTCACCCTCTCTCCTCCTCCCCCCTCCTCCCTCTACCTCCTCCCTCCTCCTCCCTCTTCCTCCCTCCTCCCTCTTCCTCCTCCCTTCCTCCTCCTCCTCCTCCTTCTCCCTCCTCCTTCTCCCTCCTCCTTCTCCATCCTCTTCATTCCTCCTCCCTTCTCCTCCTCTCTCCTCCTCCTTCCTCCTCCTCCTACCTCCTCCCCCCTCAGACCTCCCTCCTCCGCCCTCTCATCCTCCTCCCTCGTCCTTCTCCCTCCTCCTTCTCCCTCTTCCTCCTCCCTCCTCTTCATTCCTCCTCCCTTCTCCTCCTCTCTCCTCCTCCCTCCGCCTCCTCTCTCCTCCTCCTCCCTCCTCCATCTCCCTCCTCCTCCTCCCCCTGCGTTCTTCTCCTCCTCCTTCTCCCTCCTCCTCCTCCTCCCTCCTCCTCCCCCTCCCTCTTCCTCCTCCTACCCTCCCTCCTCCTCGCCCTCCTGCCTCCTCCTCCTGCTTCCTCCTCCTGCCTCCTCATCCTTCCTCCTCCCTCCTCCTCCCTTCTCCTACATCCTCCTCCTCTCTCCTCCTCCTCTCTCCTCCTCCTCCCTCCTATTCCTCCCTACTCCTCCTCCTCCCTCCTCTTCCCTCCTCCTCCTCCTCCCTCCTCCTCCCTTCTCCTACCTCCTCCTCATCCTCCTAATACTCCTCCTCTCCTCCTATTCCTCCCTACTCCTCCTCCTCCTTCCTCCTCCCTCCTCTTCCATCCTCCTCCTCTCTCCGCCTATCTCTTCCTCCCTCCTACTCCTCCCTCCTCCATCTCCCTCTTCCTCCTCCCAGCTCCTACTCCTCCTTTTCCTTCTTCTGCTGATGCTGCTGCCGCCGCTCCATTTACCAAGTTAATTGTTGGGGAAGATGTAAAGATCTTTCAAGTGCTCTTTCTAATGCTTTTTGTAAGTTGGTCTTCGTTTATCTAAGGTTGTTCTAACTGCAACCAATAAATGATTAGACAGACAGGCAGACAGACAGACAGACAGAGAGGGAGGGACGGACGGACAGACAGACAGACAGACAGACAGACAGACAGACAGACAGACAGACAGACATGACAGACAGACAGACAGACAGACAGACAGACAGACAGTCGGGAACGGGAACTTATATGACTACTTATATGAATTAAATGAGATGCTCGCCATCAGGGACTGGGCGAAGCCGGGCCGGATCAGACAGACAGACAGACAGACAGACAGACATATAGACAGACAGTCAGACAGATAGATAGTCGGGAACAGGAACGGGAGCTTATATGACTACTTATATGAATTAAATGAGATGCTCCACACCAGGAGTTAGGCGATGCCGGGCCGGGTCAGACAGACAGACAGACAGAAAGACAGACAGAAAGACAGAAAGACAGACAGACAGAGAGACAGACAGACAGACAGACAGACAGACAGACAGACAGACAGACAGACAGACAGACAGACAGACAGACAGTCGGTAACGGGAACGAGAACTTATATGACTACTTATATGAATTAAATGAGATGCTCCCCACCAGGGACTGGGCGTAGCCGGGCCGGGTCAGCTAGTGTATATATATATATATATATATATATATATATATATATATATATATATATATATATATATATATATATATATATCCATTTTGTTTACAGCAACCTATCACAATAAGTAATTATTAATTATTTATAGGATATTAATCATTATAAATAACTAATTATTGCAATTTTATTTTACTTATACACTTATACATTATATTTGACAATATGGACAAAAACTTTTACTAATTTGTTAACACGATGTTACAACTTGTTATTATATCAAATATTCTTTATTATCTATCAATGGCTTTAATTTAGAAACACAGCGACTACATTGTCACTACAATTGTTGATTTCTAATGAGATGTATGTAACTGCTTGCAATTTTTGACAATATTCTTGAAATCTGGAGCAAGTTTACTTGTTGAAATTCGAATGACAGCATGCAAGTTGCAGTCCGACAATAAAGACTTATTCTTAGATTTGTTGATCTTCAAGCAAGAGAATGCTTGTTCGCAAATGTATGTTGATCCAAATAATGATAAAAGTTTAGCTGCAAAGCAGCTCCAACTGTATGTCCTCTGTGGCTGTATCAGCTTCTGCACTAAAAGTTGAACTGAGAACATTGAACTATGGCTCTAATTTCTTGAAATCTTGGCATCTCCATCTAAATTCTTCAATCAGTGCATATAATTGGGCTTTGTATTTTACAGTCATTTCACCAGAAATGGTTTCTTGTGTTCAGCAAAGTGAAGTGACAAAATATTTTTTCACTTGCTTGTCTGGAGAACAGTGAGAGTTTTGCCTGAAATGATTTTACATATACATACAATTCATGTGCAAACACACCATAGCCCTGAAGTTTGACATTCAGTTCATTTAACTTTTCCATAATTTCAATGGCAAACATAAAGTCTAACTGCCACTCTATATTGACAATGTTAGTATTAAAGTCACATCTCTAGGAACATCACTATTTCTTCTCTGAGTTCCCACACTCGCCTCAACACCTTGCCGAGACTCAGCCATCGAACATTGGTGTGGTTCAGGACATCGGAATGTTCAGTTTCCAAATCATCAAGTAATAACTTGAACTGCCTGTGATTAAGTCCTCTTGATCTGATGAGGTTGATGACACTGACAACTGGGTCAATAATATGCTTGATATTCAAAACAGTTTTACACAGACTTTCTTGATGAATCACACAGTGAAGTGGTAATAATGTGTGGTCTGGATAATCTGCTTTAATCTTATCACTTATCAACTTTACCAGCCCTACATTTTTTTCCAGTCGAAGCACGAGCTCCGTGAGTTGTAACACTTGCCATCTTGTTCCAAACCAACCCAGTTCTTTCAAAACAGTTAGTAACAGCATTGAATATATCATGGCCTATGGTTGTGTCTTTGAGTGACTCAACAATCACTAACTCTTCAGTGAGTTTGAAAGAAGTGTTTATTCCACGTATAAATATCAACAATTGAACAGTATCATGTACATCGGTACTCTCATTCAATGCAAGAGAGTACCACAAAAATTTTTACTTGCATCTTGAAGTTTATGTATCAAATTGTCACTGATCTTGTCAACACGTCTGACCACAGTTCTCTTTGATAAAGTAATGTTGTCAAATCTTTTTTTGTTTGTTTGTTCTGGACACATAATGTTTGCTGCATCTAGCAAACATTCCTTGATGAACTCGCCATCAGAAAATGGCTTGTTCTGTTTTACAATTCTGTGTGACAGCACAAGACTAGCTTCAGTTGCAGCATCTTGAATTGAAGACTGTTTAATGAAAATAGTTTTTCTCTTTCTCCAAATTTTTCACCAACTCAAGGCATTTCCTTTCCTTCTCTTCGGTCGTTAAATTGTATCCGAAATCGGAATGTTTTGTTTGATAATGTCTTTTTAAATTGTACTCCTTGACGATAGCCATTGACTCACGACACAACAAGCAAACTGATTTGCTACCAACTTTTATAAAACAGTACTTAGTTGTCCATTCATCATTAGAAACACGGCATTCATCTTCAATCTTACGTTTGCTATTGACACTCATCATAACGGTACATGAAATTCTGTAAAATTCAACAAAATAACTTAAAAACGGATTAAAAATGTTTATTTCTAAATGCCCTCTCAGGCCGCATAAAATCACTTGGCGGGCCGTAGTTTGCCCACCCCTGCCCTAGTGGATGTCTGTGTCTCAGGCCATGTTATTGCTTTACTTACTGCCATGACTTCCATAGTCAGGCTACTTGTGGTCTCAGCAAAAGCACCAGAGTCCTCCTTCACAATTATTCCTCCGGCCTGAGCTGTAAAGGCCCATGAGCTTCTCACATGTAGGACGACTGACCCATCTGTGTGAATGACAGCATCACCGTCTAGCGAATTCTCGAAAATCAACGCTTGTACTTCCGCCTCCACTGCAGCTGGGTTTTCTTGTCCGCCTTTAACTGTCTAGTTGGATGCAAACTGAAAAGGATGTGCAGAAATCTGTTGGCACTTGTACCCACTCCTCGCCAGATTCTAAGTCCTCAAGTGAACACACCTGTTGAATAATGTCTTCGGCTTGACCCATCCACGACCGTCCTCTTTTTAACCTGCTGCCCTTCACCTTCATAATCTCTCTGTGCAGTGGATGTTGTGTGTTTGCGTTAACTCTGAGGTAGGCGCGAGGTCTGCAGACTTGTATTCTGTCTTCAATGGTTGGAAAATCAAGAAGGTAGCACATCGCCCTGCATGCTGCATCTTTTGTACATCCAAGAGCAATGCGCATAGCTTCATTCTGTATCCTTTCCATCCTTTTTATCTGCTTACGGCTGAGAGTCAGGATTGCCATTGCATACTCCAAAACAGACATGACCAGCCCCTCGTATAGAAGACATAGATGATGCTGCTCACAGTTTGCTGCCGCCATCACCCGCATCACAGCCAACCCCCGCTTGGCCTTTGTTATCACCTGGTCTATGTGCACATTATAAGCAAGGCTTCGATCAAACCGTATCCCCAGGTAATTCATTGCCTGCGTTCTTTCCACCGTCTCTGAACACAGCATTACAGTTGGTGTTGGAGTGTTGACAATATGATTATTCAACGAGAACCAAGTCACTGTTGCCTTTGTTGGGTTGACCATTGTCCCAGCTTCATCACACCAAGTACTTATGCGATTGAGTTCGGTTTGTAGTTCCACGGCAACCTGATCTCTATCCTTACCCTGACGATACACTAAAACATCGTCGGCATATGACAATGTCCTGCCAGGTCCAGTGATCTGCTCACTGGTGATTCTCACTGTATAGGCGTTGAACAGTACCGGAGATAATGGTGATCCCTGTGGTAGGCCAGGATATATTGTTGTTGGTTCCGACGTCCAACTTCCACATCTTAAAACTACTTTCCGTTGGAAGAGGGCAGCAGCGAACCAACTAAGGAGGAATGGACTTATTTTGAGTTCAAGTAGCTGAAGCATTAAAAAATTCAATGGTACTCTGTTGTATGCGTCCTCAAGATCAATCGCTGCAGCAAAGGTTTCAATGCCTGAGTGGAAACCTTCATAGACATCATGGGCAAAAACTACTGCATTGGTCCAGGTTTCTCTTTTTGGACGGTACCCACCCAGGGTAGGTGGGAAAACACCTTGCCTCTCTAGCTGGCTTGATATTTTCCTGGCAATTAACTTCTCCAGCAGCTTGCCTATTGTATTCTGCATGGTTATAACTCGATATCCCTGAATTTTTGTGTGGTCTTTGCCAGGCTTCGGCAAGGGAATCAGATAGCAGTGTAACTACTCCTCCTTGATGCTAGCACTCCCTATACTGTTGTTGTACATGTCTGCTAGTTCCTCTAGCTCGTTGTCGGTACACATATTGATGTCGTCGTATCTTATGCCATCTGGCCCTGGAGCTCTGTTCATGTTTGTCCATATTATTCATTTCTGTGTCTATTTATCTTCTCCATGAGTATTTCATCAAATGACAAATCAGAAGACGAGATCAAAAATGATGCAATAGGGCAAACCAACTCATTGAACAAATGGCACCAATACTAAAGAACAAAAATGTATCAATAGTTACTAATAAAGCACTTTACAACACAATCTTCCTACCAACTCTATGCTACCAATACCAAACCTGGACAATTTTAGAAAAAGAGAAAAGAAAAATCACTACAACAGAAATGAGATTCCTAAGAAGAACACTCAATTTATCAAGGAGAGATAAGATCAGAAATGAAGAAATCAGGACTAAAGTGGGGGTTATGGCAGAGCTGATTTTATTAGAAGGCAGCAAGTCAAATGGTTTGGCCATGCAATTAGGTTACCATCTAACAGTATACCACAACAAGCAATGATGTACAGACCAGATGGAAGCAGAGGAAGAAGCCGACCATATAAACGATGGACAGATGGAATAGCAGAGTCCATGGGAATATCGATACACGAAGCCCATAAACGGGCACTCTCCCGCTGTTTATACTTCACACCGCAAGGTAAAAGATGAACATGATGAGATGAGATGAGATGAGATGAGTATTTAAGTTTTCCTATATTTATTTTGCCCTGTGGGTTCCAAACTACGGCTTTTCTAGTTACAGTCAGGTTTCTCGTGTATCCAACACCATGTCTTTTCTTGCTTGGTTCATTGGCATGTGTCTACTTCTCTCCATAAGCTCCACATTGTGATTCTGTAATACCATTTTATTCCTCCTAATTTGTGAAGACGCAGACCCTGTCTCGCTGGTTCTAATATGTTGGTATGATAGCCGGTCGTTCAGAGATCAATGGCAAACTACTGAACGTAAAACTAGCCAAGACATCAACAACGGCAGTAAAATGCTTATGTTGCCTGCAACGTCCTGTAAAGGATATGCAACTTTAAAAAAGAAAAATCAAATGTGAATGTCTAAAGTTTATTAGTAATCTCTTCAGTGACCCTCCATGTTTCTCATCAAGACAGCAGAACTTTTTTAACGTGGGAATATTCTAAGTTTGTTGCTTAGTTTAATGTCTTCTGTTTTCCACAACTGTCCCAGTGTTATAAAATATCATCTAGCCTTATGTATTCGTATTCTGATATCTGTATCTGTTCCACCCCCTTTGTTTAAATTGCTACCTAAGTAGATGTATGATTCTGTCTCTTGAAGTGTGGTTTTCCCCAAGAGAGATTAGGTTATCATTCGCTTGATTTATTCTCATTATCTGTCTTTTCTCTTATGCTTTTTAAACCAAGTTACAAACACACTTAAAGGGCAATAAACATACCTTGTGGAGATGGCGCTGATTTCATAGCAATTACTTCTTTCTGTAAAGATTCGAACTCGGCCATTAGTTCCAATAGCTGCTTTTCCAACTGATTTGAGCTTACGATATGTAAGTTAGATGTTGAAGGATTTTCTTCCAATGCGGTCTCTGCTTTGACATGATATATTCCACCCACTGGCGTGTGCTCACGTGAGTGTGTGTGACTGGTTAATCTTGTATCGTTGCCAAACGTGAACACCTGTTTGGCTGACGATATGAACATGGGCGGAGATGAATTTTCATTAGTTTCTACAGCTCTTAGAGTCCTCATCTTTGATGTCGCTCCTGACTGGTACTGATGCACACAGGTGTGATCCTGAAATATTAGAACATGTACTTTTGTCTGCAAGACTGATGGGAAAATAGCCAGGAAAAACATGGGGTAATTATTTGAACAGCTTGGCCACATGACATAACCCGGATAAGAATCCAGCCTGATCTAAGACTGTGGTGATTGTATGAGATGGCGAACCATGGACCGCCCTCGCTTATCGGCATGGTACATGATGGTGATCACCATATCCAAGACTGTGGTGATTGTATGAGATGGCGAACCATGGACCGCCCTCGCTTATCGGCATGGTACATGATGGTGATCACCATATCCAAGACTGTGGTGATTGTATGAGATGGCGAACCATGGACCGCCCTCGCTTATCGGCATGGTACATGATGGTGATCACCATATCCAAGACTGTGGTGATTGTATGAGATGGCGAACCATGACCGCCCTCGCTTATCGGCATGGTACATGATGGTGATCACCATATCCAAGACTGTGGTGATTGTATGAGATGGCGAACCATGGACCGCCCTCGCTTATCGGCATGGTACATGATGATGATCACCATATCCAAGACTGTGGTGATTGTATGAGATGGCGAACCATGGACCGCCCTCGCTTATCGGCATGGTACATGATGGTGATCACCATATCCAAGACTGTGGTGATTGTATGAGATGGCGAACCATGGACCGCCCACGCTTATCGGCATGGTACATGATGGTGATCACCATATCCAAGGACTGTGGTGATTGTATGAGATGGCGAACCATGGACCGCCCTCGCTTATCGGCATGGTACATGATGGTGATCACCATATCCAAGACTGTGGTGATTGTATGAGATGGCGAACCATGGACCGCCCACGCTTATCGGCATGGTACATGATGGTGATCACCATATCCAAGACTGTGGTGATTGTATGAGATGGCGAACCATGGACCGCCCTCGCTTATCGGCATGGTACATGATGGTGATCACCATATCCAAGACTGTGGTGATTGTATGAGATGGCGAACCATGACCGCCCTCGCTTATCGGCATGGTACATGATGATGATCACCATATCCAAGACTGTGGTGATTGTATGAGATGGCGAACCATGGACCGCCCCTCGCTTATCGGCATGGTACATGATGGTGATCACCATATCCAAGACTGTGGTGATTGTATGAGATGGCGAACCATGACCGCCCTCGCTTATCGGCATGGTACATGATGATGATCACCATATCCAAGACTGTGGTGATTGTATGAGATGGCGAACCATGACCGCCCTCGCTTATCGGCATGGTACATGATGGTGATCACCATATCCAAGACTGTGGTGATTGTATGAGATGGCGAACCATGGACCGCCCACGCTTATCGGCATGGTACATGACGATGATCACCATATCCAAGACTGTGGTGATTGTATGAGATGGCGAACCATGACCGCCCTCGTTTATCGGCATGGTACATGATGATGATCACCATATCCAAGACTGTGGTGATTGTATGAGATGGCGAACCATGGACCGCCCTCGCTTATCGGCATGGTACATGATGATGATCACCATATCCAAGACTGTGGTGATTGTATGAGATGGCGAACCATGGACCGCCCTCGCTTATCGGCATGGTACATGATGATGATCACCATATCCAAGACTGTGGTGATTGTATGAGATGGCGAACCATGACCGCCCTCGCTTATCGGCATGGTACATGATGGTGATCACCATATCCAAGACTGTGGTGATTGTATGAGATGGCGAACCATGGACCGCCCTCGCTTATCGGCATGGTACATGATGGTGATCACCATATCCAAGACTGTGGTGATTGTATGAGATGGCGAACCATGGACCGCCCCTCGCTTATCGGCATGGTACATGATGGTGATCACCATATCCAAGACTGTGGTGATTGTATGAGATGGCGAACCATGGAACCGCCCACGCTTATCGGCATGGTACATGATGGTGATCACCATATCCAAGACTTGTGGTGATTGTATGAGATGGCGAACCATGGACCGCCCTCGCTTATCGGCATGGTACATGATGATGATCACCATATCCAAGACTGTGGTGATTGTATGAGATGGCGAACCATGACCGCCCACGCTTATTGGCATGGTACATGATGATGATCCACCATATCCAAGACTGTGGTGATTGTATGAGATGGCGAACCATGACCGCCCACGCTTATCGGCATGGTACATGATGATGATCACCATATCCAAGACTGTGGTGATTGTATGAGATGGCGAACCATGGACCGCCCTCGCTTATTGGCATGGTACATGATGGTGATCACCATATCCAAGACTGTGGTGATTGTATGAGATGGCGAACCATGACCGCCCACGCTTATCGGCATGGTACATGATGATGATCACCATATCCAAGACTGTGGTGATTGTATGAGATGGCGAACCATGACCGCCCACGCTTATCGGCATGGTACATGATGATGATCACCATATCCAAGAGTTTTTATCTACAAGAGAAAGTAATTGGAAAACAAATCACAGATTAAGAACTGTGCAATGTGTCAAGTTAGTAGAGTACACCTTCGATGAATATCATTTACCCATGTTTTGTGTGTGGGCTGATGAGTACTAGAGGCTTTTCCAGTTCCTAGTTTATGGTCTTCTCCGTAATCCTGTATATTCATATGGGGAACACAGCTGCGCGAGATTCGGTAGCGGATCGCGTCGTGTTGGTTAATTACGGGGTATATGAGCCGGTCGCTCAGAAAGAAATGGCAAACTACTGAGCGTAATCTTGCTAAGAACATCAACAGCAGCTGAAAAATGCTGATGTTGACTGCAACTTCCTGTAAGGGATATGCAACTTTTAAAAACGTTTATGGTCACTGCATCTCTAGGTACCAGTGGCGTCACTGGGGTTGGTGTCACCCAGTGCGGTAAACTCTTGGTGTCACCCCTCTAGACTTTCACCATGGTCTTCTTCCGATTGTTCCTGTACCATATATAATCGCATATAGTAATGTTTGTAAAATAAGTCAAAAAGTTAATAAGGACATAAGAAAGAAAACAAATTGAACAATATAACTTCAATACTTCAGGTAAAACATAAATAAAGAACTTCGACAAACTCGGACAAAGTTAAATTTTTGTTATTTTGCTATGTCTGCTTTGTCAAATTTGCAATTTTTTTATTTTGGTGTCACCCCTTGATGGTGTCACCCGGTGCGGCCCGCACCCCCGCACCCCCCTAGTGACGCCCCTGCTAGGTACCACCAACTTCAACATCCTCTGCCATTTCGGTTCAAGCCTATGACCATTTATGCGCAGTGTGTGTATGACGAGGTCTTTTGGCAGCAGTCTTGTTAACTTTTGAATATACAATATGCATTGAGCGAATTACGCACTTTGGATGAACAAAAGAGTGCGGGGAAGGTTGACAAAGTACACTCGAGCTGAGACCGTCGTAGGTGAGCGGGGTAGGCGTATCTCCTATCAAAGGAGATGCAAGACGCCGTCTTTCCTCCGTTAGTCTACGGGACATCCTTGGGCAAGGGACGCAGAGGTGTTTCCAAGGCACCAGGGCTTGGTTCTATACTGGCCAAGACCTATTGACGCGTCCTCGCCGAGCGTCCTGGGCAACAGGTCCCTTTGGGGGCCTGGCTAAAGTCAGTAGGATCGTTGATTCCTCCGAAGTCGGAGAGTGTCTGCCTGCACGGCGAGGAACCACCAGTCTGCACACCAATAAGCTGAACATGGGACAACGGATACTCGCGCAAACCTCAGGTCCTGTATGACATAACACTGATGTTGAACAACAGGATGTCTTCATCCGGCATACAGGACTTCGCGCTGGAGTTCACAGCCAGCGAACACAAGCAAGCAATCCTTGGGCAAGATGGAGTCATCTTGCTTATGATCGACAGGTTTTCGGAAAGGTTGTTATGGGAGCGAGATTCTGCAAAGGACATGCTACTGAATGAATGAATTAATAGATATTGAGAAAACGTTACGGCATTCTGTGAAGAATTTCTATAGTTTGTGTGTACGTTTGTCATGGATTGGAGCATGTTACAGTGAGCCCAACTGCAAAGCACAGACAGTCAGACAAATCCCTACCCCTAACAACGGGTTTCTATAAAATCAACACAGAGCCCGGTGGTATACGAGGAGGGGTACAGGGTATCCATTTATAAGCATCACAACTGTCTTAACATTCCCCCGTGACCGACATCTCCAAAATAGTTTTTACATTTCGGACATTTATTGCTGAACCTTTTAAAATGCTACAATAAAAAAAAAAATATAGTTGTATGGTTTTCGTTACTCACCAATTTGGATCTATTACCATCGTCCGAGCTTTCGGCCGCCATTGCAATCCTCAAGCAGCGTTCAGTTTCAGCCAAGCGTGTACAGATGTGCTCATAGCTGTGTGCTTGCAGAGCTTCTAGGAAGGCAGGATATGCCTTGTCGCCCCGTCTCTGTAGTGTCTTTACCATCAGTCTCGTGACTGCTTTCTCGCCTTGACCTTCCGTCCTGGAGACGTCACAGAATCAAGGTGAGCAAAGGGAAGATGATCCATACAGTGAAAGAAGGGAACATACCCAAAGGAATAGTGAAGAAGCATAGTGTTACTAGTGTTGTTGGTTATGAATCAATCCTCTGGGCGTCTGTGAGCTCTGAAGAAGGATCTCATCTATCAGAGTGAGGTTGGTGGAGGATTATTCTCCAGACCTGTTACCAAAGTAACATCTCTACGAAGACAGTGGCGGAAAATCTCCTTTCCCTTTCCAATCACAGAACCCAGCAGGGTGTGCAAGGCCAGTACTGAGATTTCAATCCCCGGAGAGGTTTATTAGGATATAACCAGGTCATAATGCAGCGCTGTACACACAGGCTGGCTGTGATTAGGCCTAGAATGACATCCCTGCCGGTTTGAAATGTTTCATTGCCAACATACACCAATCCAATTTCCACGGGGAAAGGAGCGTTATAAAAAGCATATAACGACTAAACTTGTGTAACAGATATACCCCGTTTGTCAAATAAATAAACTTTGTCTTATACAATAGGATGACAGATTAGTAGTACTTTAAAAATGTGTTGCGAGGGCGGCGGCGACGACGACGCGGATGACGACGACGCCGACGACGACGTGGACGACGACGACGACGAAGAAGAAGAAGAAGAAGAAGAAGAAGAAGAAGAAGAAGAAGAAGAAGAAGAAGAAGAAGAAGAAGAAGAAGAAGAAGAAGAAGAAGAAGAAGAAGAAGACTTGAAATGTGAGCCTTTCACAAGATTTATGCCTAATCTCCGTGCATTTCTGAACAACCAGGAACGATAAATAAACACCATATATTAATCATACTTGTATAACTGAAACAATAAATTAACCTCTATAATTTTTTAAATATCATTAATAATACACTAACCTCGCTAGCTGGTTGTAGTCCATGTGGGTCAGGATCGACTTGTTGTAAAGATGCCTTGTGATATGATCCGGCGTGAGGTTTTCCTCGATGTAAGGCAGCTCCTGATCAAGCGTCTCCCTCTGGGCGGCGTCCATTGGAAACACCCGCCACATGACTGCATCCATGCTGATGAGATCCGACTGAGAATAATTCAAGAATGGCATCAACGCTGCCCCAGGATCTTGCTCGTCCGGAGTCTCTCCGTGATTCTCTCGCACGTGAGAGAAGAGACGTATGAGTGTGCTGTCCAGCTTGGCAGCTGATATCAGGAGATCCTCGTCCACGATGTCTCTGTGGTAGTAAGACGCGCTTCTCGACAGGTCTTCCAGCCTGGACCTGCGAGATTTGCTACTTTGGTTCCTACTTCCAGCTTTGATTCTTCTCGATGTGCTTCTATAATCTACCGGAGTGAGTTTGATCGAATACTTGCTATTTCTACCCTTAATACTCGCAGCAAGCTTCCTATCTACAGCGCTTTCAAGAAATGTTCTACCCAAAACACTTGCAACATATTTTCTTCCTATATCACTTTCATCGCGTTTTCTTCTCGCAAGACTACTGTCGAGATGGCTGTCTACAACGCTACCAGAAAGTTTTCTACCCACAACGCTACTAAAAGATATTCTACCTATAACGCTATTATAGGCTTGTCTACCGACACCACTTTCATCAAATGTTCTATTGTCAGTACCTTCATAATATTTACCATCAAGTATGTTGCCATCAAATTTTCTATCTGCAACGCTTTCGTTACATTTTCTATCAATACCACTTTCATCAACTTTTTTATCGACGCTGTCATTAATCTTTCGATGCACATCTATGTCGTCCAAGTCTCGATGGACAATACTTTCATTAAATTGTCTATCAGCAACGCTCCCGGTGAGCTGACCGTCTCTAACACTACCATCACCGTATCTACCAACAACACTACCAGCAGGCTGTACACGTGAGGGAATGACGTCATCTGGCACAGAGTCATTTGTGGGGAGAGTCGCTGTAAACAGTTTTGTTAGAGATGATCGCTGGAATCTCCTAGAATAGCTACGAATTAGTCTAGCCGTTCCTTGTGCTGGACCATCGTCACCGGAACCTGTGAAAGTCAGTTGAGGTCGTTACAGAATGTTTCTTGTATTGTCTGCTGTGTTATGATAACTAGCAGAGGAAAGAAGAGGCTATCAATGAACATCACAGTAAACGGGGAGATACTAGAACACGTAACACGTTTCTCCCGTCTTAGATATCTAGCGGCAAAAGTTAAAGAAATCAAAAGAGAATAGGTATGGCCAAAAATGTTTTCAACAGCATGAGATCTTAACATATAATTAAAAATGTGAATTGTCAAATGTTATGTATATTCAACACGACGCTATCGCTCTAAATCCTGGACAATGAACAAGAAAGAAAGTCGAGTGCCTGGCGATGTGGATATACAGAAGAATATGTCTTACTCATTTGAACAAAAACAATCAAATACAGAGGTTCTAGAGAAAAAAAAAAACTGGGAATAGGAAGAGAATTAATAAAAGAAATAAAAAATATAGGCACGTGAAATATTTCGGCCACGTTAAAAGACATAACTTGCTTATAAAAACCACACTGGAGGGTAAGGGTGAACGCAAGAGGTTAGACAACGACACAAGTGGGAAGAAAACATCAAGAGATGAACCAACAGCAGTTTGACAGAATGTACAATCAAGGCGTGAGACAGAGAGTTTTGGATGTCAATTGCAGCCAACCTTCATTATGGAGACGGTACCTGATTGATTGTGTTCAGTCTGCGATTATAAAAAGAAAACTTAGTCATCATCGTACAGGCAGAAATTTACTGAGTATCAATGCGTGTATGCCAGAATCGCTATAATGCGTGGGGGTTTCAAATGAAAACCTTAATAGGTTGTTTGGGGACTTGACGTGAAAATCTTAAATGTTTTGGGGGATGTCAAGTGAAATCCTTAAATGTTTTTGGGGGTTTCAAATGACAACCTAAAATATTTTGTTTTCTTCCTTCAAATGAAAACCGTAAATGTTTTGTTTTTTTCATTTGAATATTAAGGATTTTCATTTCACTATTAAATAAATGTTTTGCATATCCTTTGACAGGACATCGCTGTCAACATCAGCATCTTTCAACTGTATGTTGATTTCTTGGCAAGATTACGCTCAGTAGTTTGCCATTGCTTTCTGAGCGGCCGGCTCAGTTATCCCGCAAGTCAACAGCGAGGGTCGAACCGCTCCCAGCTCTCGCCCTGCTACGAGACTCTGCGTGATAAACGGGATTACGGAGAAAGTGTTGTAACTCCTCGGCCAGAGAGACCGGCATTTCACTATTACTGTTTTCAATTGAAGAATACGGCTTTCATTTGAAGATTACGGTCTTCACTTGAAGATTAAGGTTTTCATTTAAAGATTAAAGTATTCATTTTAATTTAATTATTTTTTTTTTTCAATTTGAAGATTAAGGTTTTCATTTAAATAATATGATATTCATGTAAAGATTACGGTTTTCATTTGAATAGTAAGGTTTTCATTTAAAGAATACGGTTGTCATTTGAAGATTAAGGTTTCCATTTGAAGATTATGGTGTTCTTCAGAATAGTAAGGTTTTCATTTGAAGATTACGGGTTTCATTGAAGAATAGTTTTCATTTGAATATGAAGGTTTGTATTTGAAGATTATGATTTTCATTTGAAGATTAAGGTTGTCATTTGACGATTTCGGTTTTCATTTGAAGATTTTTAATGGGTTCTTCCTTCAAATGAAAACCTCAAATGTTTTTTTCTTCTTTAAATGAAAACCTTAATGGTTTAGTTTCTTCAAATGAAAACCTTGAATGATTGTTTCTTCACATTAAAATCGTAAATATTTTTTTTTCTTGAAAACAAAAATATTTAGTTGTTATTTTGTCCCTTCAAATGAAAAAAAACTTACATGTTTTTTTTTTTCTACACATGATAACCTTAAATGTGTTTGCTTTTTTTCTTCAAGTGAAAACCTCATATGGTATTCCCCCCCCCCCCCCCCCCACCCCCTCCCCCCCCCCCCCCTTTTTTCATATGAAAACCTTTAATGTTTACTGTTTTCTTCAAATCAAAACCTTAACATCTTTTTGGGTCTTCAAATGAAAACCTAATATGATTTGGGCTTCATATGAAAACCTTAAATGTTTATTTCTCTCTTCAAATAAACACTTTAAATCTTTGTTTGTTTTTTTTTTTTTTCAAATGAATACCGTAAATCATTTTTTCTTCAAATGAAAACCTTAAATTGTTTTGTTTCTTCAAATACAAACATTAAATGTTTATTTTCTTCAAATGAAAACCGTAAATGTTTCTGGGGCTTCAAATGAAAACCTTGAATGTCTTTTTCTTGAAAACAAAAACCATAAATGGTTTTCCCCCTTAAATGTTTGTACACACACACACACACACACACACACACACACACACACACACACACACACACACACACACACACACACACACACACACACTATATACTATATACTATATACTACTATATATACACACACTACACACATATATATATATATATATATATATATATATATATATATCAATAACTTATATATATTCAAATCAAAACCTTTAATATTTTTGGGGCTTCAAATGAAAACCTTACATATTTTAGGACTTCACGTGAAAATCTTAAATGTTTAGGGGCTTTAAATGAAAACCTGAAATGTTTTTCTTCAAATCAAACCTTAAATATTTTTGCTGGCTTCAAGTGAAAATCTTAAATAATTTGCGGGCTTCAAATGAAAACTTTAAATGTTTTCAGACTTCAAATGAAAACCTTAATTATTTTAGGGCTTCGCGTGAAAATCTTAAATGTTTTTGGGGCTTCAAATGAAAACCTTAAATGTTTTTTTTCTTCGAATGAAAACCTTACATATTTAGGTTTTTCTTTTTCAAATAAAGTTTATAGATATATAAGCTTATATATGTGCCTGTGAGTGGTGGTAGGGAGGGAGGGGACGCACTGGTGCGGATATCAGAAACGCCATTGCTGGAATAGACGCATAGCAAAAGTTGATTGCCAAATAAGAAACATAAGGAAGCGGAGGAAGAATAAGATTAGGAGCAGAACGTGAGGAAAACAAAGAAGAAGCAGTAGTTGTAAAAGTAAAAGAAAGAAAGAAAGAAAGAAAGAAAGAAAGAAAGAAAGAAAGAAAGAAAGAAAGAAAGAAAGAAAGAAAGAAAGAAAGAAAGATTATATGATAGTCACGATAATTATAATTATGTTAATGAACGAATAACAGAAGATGATGTTGATGAAGGCGCCTCATCACCATGTTAGTCAGTCGGACAGTGGTATTACAGTCGTCTGATTATCTGATTTCGCCACTGCCTGACCCTTACACCTGCAGAAACTATCCAGCTTTGCGCAGATCAGACACCTCAATATGTTTGTTATATTCCTGTGCGAAACTGTTTCTTGAATCAAACATAAGCAAACTATGTGTGCCGCCTACCTTGTGTGTTCTGTTTCTTGTGAGTACTCTCTCTGTCTGTAGTGTCCACTGCAGGAGAATCCTCCCCGTACAACATTCTAGGTCTTGCAAAATTGCCATCGTCGGTCCGTTTTGCCATCTGTTAACATTCGACACATTGTCAAATCGTATATGAATCTATCTACATACCTATCAATCACCTATCTGATTACTACCTAGCTATCAATCTGTCTACTTACTAACCTACCTACCTAATCTCTTCCGTTTCCGGCTACGAGTGCACGTGTTTTCCCAGCTCGCCCGATTTTAAAACAATTTATCAAAGTTTTACCTATTTCAATCGAGATGCTGTGTTCTTTTTAAAACTGGATCTACATACAACTCAACATGTTAAGTTTAGGTGACTGTTAATTTATTGAAACGGGGATTTCTTTGTGAAATGTGAACGGTAAGAGCATTCATTTTTGAATTACCAATTATCCATTACAGACAATGTTTGATTTAACGATGCGTGGCTAACGCGTGAGAAATCGCCAAGCACGCTTTACAGAAAAGCATCGAACTTTTGTTCACTCCATGTCTGATAGTGCTGCATATATTGCTAAAATGGCGTCTAAATTGCGGTATTCTACTGTATCCAAGCGTCATAAAATTACAAACAAAGACAAGAAGGGACAAAAGTTAACGAAAACGCCACCTAAACGTCGGAATTCTTCAACGCCAACTTCGAACATGTGGCTCAGTGAACAAGCAGACACTGAACCCACGCTGGACGAACATCACAGTTCACCAGCCCATTCTGATCAGACTAACGCATCACCTTTAGGCCATGTTTCTTCTGCCAAACCACACAAACACAATGCCTGTCGTGAATTCCTCCAGGGTTTGGAGGACAGGCTAACAGATTTTATTTCCAACAACACAGCAAATATTATTGCCGTGTTTAAAGAAGAAAACGCTCGTCTTCAAAAAGAAATTCGCCTCCTTGAAGAAGAGAAGGACACTTCTAAAGCAACAATCCATGCCTTGAAGTCATTTGATAAAAGTGCACAAACAGAAAGTATCCATGGTACTGCAGAGGTGTGTATGACCAAATAATGTTCATCGAAAAATGACATACAGACAGTTTCTACAGGTCTGAACACTACCACTAAACCTGTGCAACGCACATCATCTATCTACCCCACAGATGCGCGTATCTGCAATAGGTTCCACGCCTTAAGTGCAGACTCTTCAGCAGCAGACCAGGAATCAAAGAGCCCAGCAGCTACTGGGTATCAACAACCAATGCAAACAAGCTATAATAAACAAGAACACAAGAAAGACGACAGTGACCAGTGGCAATAACAGTCCAAGCAGACACGCCAGCAGCGTGAAATAACAATAGAGGACAGTGCATCACATGAGATCATTGGAGACTCCCTGCTGAAGGGACTCTATAGTGATCGCATGTCATCATCTGACAGCGAATCAACTTTAATCTACCCACTACCAGGCGTTGACATTGATAGGCTAACCGCTACACTGCGAAAATTCAGAGTGAACGACAGAATTTAAAAAAGCAACAGTTCATATTGGTGTGAACGATGTAATGGATAATAAAATCATAAGCACCTCACAACTAGTTACATTGGAGGTGTTTTGCGGAATAAATTTCCTAAATCATCTATGTTCATGTCATCAATCATTCCACCATGTTACGGATTCCAGCGTCGTACTGCCGATCTAACTCTATATACATTTTGTATCTTGGGTAAAGAAAAGAACAAATGCATCCATACTTCAAGAGCTGAATATTGAACAGGGTTGCCCGGGAAGGTTAACCCGGTCAACAAATGCCCGCAGAAGTCGGATGTGTCGGCCTAACGGCGCAAGAACGCAGCTCTGCTGTAAACAGGCACAACGCAATCACATCCGAAAAAAACCTCCGGATGAACGAAGAAGAAGAAGAAGAAGAACAGGGTTGGCTATTAAAGACGATAAAACAAAGAAAATTGATATATTTTGGTCACTCGAAACGTCATGAAAGGTTGTAGAGAACAGTAATGGAGGGGTATATGCCTGGGAAGAGAGGAAGAGGAAGGCCAAAGAGAAGATGGGTGCAGGATGTGACGGATGATCTGGCGGATGGGTGTATCAGACGCGGGACATCTTGCTTGTGATCGAGCAAATTTCCGGAGGGTTGTTATGGGAGAGAGGTTCTGCAAAGGACATGCTACTGATTGATTGATTGCAAGATAATAACATGAATTACATTAATAATACCCCGTATTTACATCGCTGTCCGGGGCTCCTAAGAAAAAAACTATCCAGGGATCAAATACATTACTCCAAGCTAGGAAGTAGCATACTAGCGAAGAACATACAATATCCCGACCGTGCACAACAACCAGCACCAATTACAGTAGTAAACCGAGCGTCCCCTCCGACAACAGCCATCTCACAATGTTCAGAAAACACCCGCTCTCTTCCCACACCACCCTTGCCTATACCCCAGGAACACAATGCCGGGACTAGCAACTCATACTTCATTCCCAATGTTGCTAACCATGATACTTTGTTTCCTACCTTGCCCGTAAAGCAGTCTCCCTCTGTCGTGTCAAAGGGGACATTGTTAAACAATGGTGCTGTGCCCCCGATGTCCACTTCCAATGTAGGCACTTCTAGTGACAATCATAGCAGTCGTCCCTCGCTGGGCGGTAATCTACACTCCTGTCAGTGGAACCGTCAACTTCAGCAGCTAATACAGTACAACCCTGCAGTTCTGCAACAAGGTTTCATGATGCCACTCCAGCAAAGACATTTTCTTTCCTCCTCTAGCAGCCTGAACTACTACTAAATAAAGGTTCAAACACCCTTTAAATTTATACCACAAGCGACATCTTCCTTTCATTACATAATGTTCGCCAATCACGATAAGTGGCTCCACGAAAATAGTCTACATATTGGCCATCTCAACATATATCATTTGCTCAATAAATTACGTGAGCTCTCAGTGATACTGCCTAAACAGTTCCATGTGTTTGAGATCACAGAAAGTCGCATTAACGACAAAATTACGGACTCCGAAATCTCTCTTAAGGGGTTTAAAGTAATTCGGAGAGATGCAAATCAACAATTAGAGACAGGTATTGCTGTATACATTTCCAATTCCCTGAACTGTTCCCATATAAGTGATCTAGAGACTGTAGGGAAAGAATGTGTTTAGTTAGAAGTGAAGCCAGTCAGCCAACAACAGCTTCTCATTGGATACCTATATAGGAATCCTTGTGTCGGTACAGCTGGTATGACTTCTTCACTACAATGATGGATAGAGTATTGACAGCAGGTAGAGAAGTTATGATACTTGGTGACTTTAATATAGATATTACTAAATCCAACCAGACATGGGGCGATATCATTCTATCCTACAATTTCAAGCAACTAATAAACCGCCAACAAGGGTTACAGAACTTCCTCAACTATAATTGATCATATATGTTACATGTCCAGTTAATATTATTGAATGCTCTGTTCCTGTTAGTGCAGTTAGTGACCATTATCCAATATGTTGTACATGGTCGAAAATTGGGTTCAAAACTCTTAAAAATAAACATTTAAGCATCAAATTTAGAAATTTTAAAGCTCTCAACCAAAACTTATTTTTAGACGACTTAAAAATGCAGCATCTTGAACATGTTTACCAACTTCCTGACCCGGATGATGCATTAGCTTACTGGACAAAAACAGCCTACAGTGTGTTTGATAAACATGTGCGAATCAAAAAAGTTCGAGTGAAGAATCAACATAAATCCTCATGGGTCAATAGCGAAGTTTTCGAAATCATGAGGAACGAGATACATCACACAAAAATAAAGATTTTATCAATTACCGCAGACTACGAAATACATTTAAATATGAAATTCGTAAGATAAAGAAAGATCATTTTAAAAAGTTTATTGTAGATAAATCAAACAGCACAAATATATGGAAGGCTAACCAACAAGAAACACTCTTTAGATTCAGCTATACCAAGCACTATAACATGCGAGGATTTCAGTTGTTTCTTTCAATCATAAATAGAAAATCTAAAGTCCTCAATACCAAACTCAGCATGTAGTTTAAGTTTAATGTTATCACTCTGTGAGGGGAAGTGCTCTAGAAATATTCCCCCTGAGACCCCCTTAATGTCTGTTGCAGAAGTATATAAATATCTATCAAATCTCAAAGCAACAAATTCTGAAGGCCTAGATGGTATCAGTAATAGAATTCTTCGCAGTGCTGCACCAATTATTAGTGAGTTCTTAACGCTCATATATAACCAGTGCTTGTCCAAAAACTACTTTCCATTTGCCTTTAAAATTGCTAAAGTTTATCCACTACTTAAAAATGGCTCAACTGATAATAGCATCTTGAGTAATTATAGACCTATTTCCTTACTATAGTCGCTATCAAAGCCATTAGAAAAACACATACATAAAATAATGTTACAATCATTTACTTAACAACGATTTAATAATTGACAGTCAATCTGGGTTTCGACCTAAATATTCTTGTCAAAGTGCCCTACCAAAAATGACCGATAACTGGCATCTTAGTATCAACAATGGCAACATTTGTGGAGTAGTATTTGTAGACTTTAAAAAAAAGCTTTTGATATGGTAGATTATGATATTTTAATTAGAAAATTAAAACAAATGAAGACTAGCACCAATATGGTGAACCTAATTACGTCATTTTTATCCGACAGACAACAAGTTGTGTCCTTCAATAACTGTCTATCAAGACCCACACAACTTAATATTAGTGTGCCTCAGGGCTCAATACTACGTCCGCTGCTTTTTGCAGTTTATATTAACGATCTTCCTTTATATCTCAATACTTCGTGTGATCTATATACAATAGTCAAGAGAACCGTAGTGACTTAGAGAGATCTTTATAAAACGAACTTAGCAACCTTAGTAGATGGAGCAATGAAAACCGTATGCAAATTAACATCGACAAAACCAAATCCATGCTAATAACGACCAAACAAAAACTACAGACCCTAGCCATAACTGGGGCACCGCTCGAGCTCCACGTGGACAAGTCACCAATAGTTCATGTAAATGAACACAAAACATTAGGTCTTTTAATTGACAGACGTTTAAACTGGAGCTATCATGTTCACGTCCTTACCAAGAGAATAGCACAACATGTTTACCAACTTGCTAAAATTCAGCCCTTTCTGGATAAAAGCACACGAAATATATTCTATGCATCCTATATCCATATCGATTATTGTTCTACAGTCTGGGATGGTTGCCCTAAATCTAATACGAAACGACTGTGTTCTCTTCAAAACCGCGCTATACGTCTAGTTTCTGGCATAAAGCACGTTAAAGTAATAAGTTTTACAGTCATCTAAGATTTCTACCACTTCAAAAGCGCCTACTTTCTAACAAAGCCAAATTAGTGAATAAAATTATATCTGACAATACCCCAGAGTATTTTCTACCGTTAATTCAATCTAATGCAATGAACAGTAAGCTCTTAAATTTATTGCATGTTCCGAAGCCTAAATTCGACTTATTAAAAAAAAATGTTTCGCGTATTCTGGTGCTCACCTGTGAAACAGCCTACCTCAGATCTGAAAACTCCAATGAGGCCTACACATTCAACCGAGAACTCTTTCAATACTTACTCCATACCGACTATATGCCTCCATAAGCCACCTACGGATATTATATTTCACTATCATTCTTCACTGTGTGTGAGTGAGAGAGTGAGTGAGAAAGAGTGTGAGTGAGAGAGTGAGTATGAAACAGAGAGAGTCAGAGAGTATGTATGCGTGTGCCTGAGTGAGTGAAAGAGTGTGTGTGTGTGTGTGTGTGTGTGTCCACGTATGTGTGAGAGACTAAGTGAGAGAATGAGTGAGTGTGAGAGAGAGAGGTTGTGTCTGCCTGTCTGTGTGGACAGAGTAAGAAAGTGGGTTAGGAGTGTGAATTAGAGAGTCAGCGAGTGAGTGAGTGAATGAGTGAGTGAGTGAGTAAGAGAGATTGAGTGAGTGAGTGAGTGAGGGAGAAAGATATAATTTGTGAGTATGTTTGTATGTGCGTGTGTGAGTGAGTGTGAGAGCGAGTGAGTGAGTAGAGGGGGGATTGGGTGTGTGTGAGAAAGTGAATGAGTGAGAGAGAGAGAGAGTGCATGTGTATTTCTGTTTGTCTGTGTGTGTGTGTGTGTGAGTGGGAGAGTGATTTAGTGTAGTTTAGAGAGTGAATGAGAGAGTGTGAGTGAGAGAGAGAACTTGTGAGTATGCGTGTGTGAGTGAATGTAATTTAGTGAATGAGTGTGTACGAGAGAGAGAGTGTGGGTGAGTGAGAGAGTGCATGAGAAAGTGAATGAGCGAGAGAGAGTGAATGAGTTTGGGTGTCTGTTTGCTTGTCTGTGTGTGCGAGAAAGAGAGTTAGTGTGGTTTAGAGAGTGAATGAGTGAGTGAGAGAGAAAGAGAGAGAGAGAGAGAGTAAGAGAGTGAGTGTAAATGGGAGAGTGAGTGCGAGATTTAGCGAGAGAGTGAATATGTGAGAATGTGTCTGTCTGTGTGTGTGAGAGAGAGAGAGATACAAGAGTGTAAGAGAGGGTGAGTGTGAGAGTGGGTGAGTATAAGTGAGAGTGAGTGTGTGTGTGTGTGTGTGTGTGTGTGTGTGAGAGAGAGAGAGAGAGAGAGAGAGAGAGAGAGAGAGAGAGAGAGAGAGCTGAGTGCACGCATGTCGTGTGACATGTTATGCCATATGTTTTTCTGTATCCTCATCTTTCATATTAGGATTTCTACTGCCACTTGAATTTAACATGCACTGCTTATTTCATCATGTTATGCCAATTCCAGAAATTATCTTACTGAATTGCACCAGTTACACAATGTATAACATATTTTCATTCACCATTTTCCATGTTTTCCCATTTTTCCCAAAATTTGAATGTTCTTGTGAGGATGCTCACGATAGTCGTCAGTATATGTGTGTGTAAAGTGTGGGAGCTTATTCATATTACTTTTAGTGATAAATGCGAGTGTCAGGGTCCTGTATGTGCGTAAGAACCTAAGCAATAGTGCAAGCAATAGCTGAGGTCAAGGACAATAGGAGACGCCACGGCTTGGCTGACGGAAGGTCAGGCAAGAAGCCCGTGGACAGACCCACGTGATGCGGGAAGGACGAAGAGGAGAAGGGTCAGTGTGTGTGAGACAGCAGAGAGAGGCGGACGTATTGAGAATAGCGAGAGATAGAACGATCGAACGATAGTGTTGTGACGGATAGATGTGGCGGACATTTGTGTATTGATATTCGAGGAATGTACTAGCTGTGATATGTGCGGGATGATGCGAGACTGTGATTGCGAATGGTCAGCAGGGCGACAGTGTGTAAATATTGCCCAGGTGCATGTGTGCGAGCGTTTGGCCGCCTGTGTAGAATGAGTGCTTCAATCGTAAGCGTGAGCTTAAAGGTGTACTGAGACAAGGTGTGCTCTAAATGATATTACCCTTTTGTATTATGTAATAAAGGTTGTACAGGAGACTGCTCCTGTGAGTTTCGAGTGCAGTCATTGTTACTGGTGTATGTAAACGTTCTGGATGTTATAATTTGCCTGTCCGCGTCCAGTGAGCTAATGTGAAGAGATAGTTAGGACTCTGACAGCGAGGCAGCGTGTATGTGTGAGTGTATGGGTGGGTGTGTAGGTGTGGGTATGTGTGTGCGCGTGTTTAAATGTGTGTATGTGTTTATATGGGTTATGTGGGTGTATTTGTGTGCATGTCTATATGTGTGTTAATGTGTGTATGGGAGTGTATGTGCGTATATGTGTGTGTATGTGTGCACATTTGTGTGTGTGTGCTTGTGTGGGTATGTGTGAGTATGTTTTTATGTGTGTTTATGTGTGCGTACATGTGTGATTATATGTATGTGCGTGTGTATATGTGTGTATGTGCGTGTGTATGTGTTTATATGTTCGTGTATATATATATATATATATATATATATATATATATATATATATATATATGTATATATATATATATATATATATATATATATATATATATATATATATATATATATATATATATATGTGTATATATATATATATATATATATATATATATATATATATATATATATATATATATATATATATATATATGCTTATGTGTGCGTGTGTATATTGTGCATGCATGCAGTGTATGGGTTTGTATTCGTGTCTTATGTGTGTACGTATGTGTAACTATGTGTGTATGGGTGTGGATGTGTGAGTGGTTGTGTGTATATGCGTGGGTATATATGTGTATTTGCGTGTATATGTTTGTGAGTCTGTGTGTGCGTTTGTGAGTGTGTGTGTGTGAGAGAGAGAGATGAGAAGAGAGAGAGAGAGAGAGAGAGAGAGAGAGAGAGAGAGAGAGAGAGAGAGAGAGAGAGAGAGAGAGAGAGTTGAGCGCATGCATGTCATGTAACACACTATTCCATATTGTTTGTGTATTCTCATCTTCATATTATCATTTTGAATGCCACTTGTTTTTATCATGTATAATATGAACTAGGGCTGCGGAAGTTAACGATTAATTAATCGATTAATCGTTAATTATTTTTAACGATTAATTTTTGTTAACGATTAATCGAAAACTTTTCTCCCATCACTTATACAAATGAACCGGATGTCGAAAAATTTTCGGACATTTAAACATAGTGCTGCAAACAACCGAATTGCAAAATTGTACTGAGTCACCATTGTGTAAGCTGCAGCAAGATGTACCAACAAGATGAAACAGTACGTTTATTATGCTACAGAGTCTTTTACAGGTCAGAGAAGCATTAACTGTCTACATGTCAGATGAAAAGAAGCAATACAACGGTCCAAACTGTCAGATTCAGATTGGAAGAAGATTTCGAAACATGTCAAAAGTTTGGACTTATTCTGTCAGACCACGGTCCTACTTGGCGGTCAAGATTACATACATTGGCACCTTGCCGTCTTGACAGACGATAGTTTGTGCTTTAAAAAGGCATAATAACTTTTACCTATGGCGGTAGCGAGTGTGACTGATAAGGCCAATTTGCGCTGTAAATGTCCGTTCACAGTGGGTGCATGTGAACACGTGGTCATTTCCACCATCATGCACATCTTACGTCTCAAACGCTCGGTGTGTGACTTATCTGCAATAATTGTCTCCTTTGTCTTTATTCCATTTCTGATGTTTGCCCTCCATGCAACACGTTCAGCGGCGACTTGCTCCCAATGTGCATTATCAATGCCTGTATCAATCATGTCCCGCTTACACACATCTTTGTATCGTAGTAGAGGCCGACCCTGAGATCTCTTACCCATCTGTAATTCACCCAAAAAAAAAAGAGATATCCTTTGGTATTCTACCATCATCCATTTCAAGTCAGGTCAAGATTATGTTTCATGTAACTGTGTATTGCCACTGCAATCATCGTTGACAAAGCATATGACTGTACACGATGATGATCCGGGCTACATAGCTAAATTTAAGGCATCACCTATTAATGACTTCAGTGAACGTATAGCTAGATGACAAGTATTGAAATACTACAGATTGCAACAGCACTTGATCTACACTACAAATAGTTGAAGTGTTTGTCAAAAGATGTAAGAGAACGTACTTGGTCAAGCATTGAACAATAAATAGCAGTTCATGTTCAAGTTGAGCAGATGGAGACTGCTGCAACGAATGATACTGACATTGACAATGAAACTATATGTAAACCAAATGAAGAAAGTATTAAGCTAGTTGAGTCTGAAATGGAGAAGAAATTTGCTGAATCGGGTGACCATTTACAATGGTGGAAACTTAATAACATCGATATCCAAAATTGACATTCTTTGCCAAGACCATTCTGTGCATACTGGCTACCTCAGCTCCATGTGAACGATTGTTCAGCTCTGCTGGTTATATTTTTAATAAGACGTGCTTGTCACTTGAACCAAATACTGTCAACATACTCGTCTGTTTGCTGGTCGAAGTGTTAGCAGCTTTCTCCGTAACCCCGAATACTCTCGTCGTTGACGTCACGAGAATTGGAAGCGGTTCGAGTCGTGCCAGTGACTTATGAGAGTATGGAGCCGGTCGCTCAGAAAGTCGTGGCGTGCTGATGAGCGTAATCTAGCCTAGGAATCAACATACAGCTGAAAGATGCTGATGTTGACCGCAATATCTTGAAACAGGACGGAAACGCGGAGGAAAAAAATACTCGTCTGTTTGCATAGTTGGTTATTAGATGACATATGAACAAGACAATCCAGTGTTATTTCGAATTTTGACAAATACGACTACAATGTGAGTTATGTGACTATACATGTTTTGCTTTAATCGAAATTAACTACTAATTAATCGTTAATTTTTCGAAATTAATCGGTCGCAGCCCTAATATGAACACATGTACATTACTATAGAGTGAGAGAGAGAGAGAGTTAGTGAGTGTGAGTGAGAGAGAGAGTGAATGAGTGTGAGAGTGTGTGTGTGTGTGTGTGTCTAAGAGAGAGAGAGTGAGAGAGAGAGAGAGACAGAGAGAGAGAGCGAGAGAGAGAGAGAGAGAGAGAGACAGTTGAGAGCACGCATGTCATGTAACATACTATTCCGTATTTGTTTTAAATGTATTCTCATCTTTCATATTGCGAGGTATCATGTTGTATGCCACTTGATTTTATCATGTCTAATATGAACACATGCACATTATTGTAGAGTGAGTGAGAGAGTTAATGAGTGTGTGTGAGGTTGTGTGTGTGTGTAAGAGAGAGAGAGAGAGAGAGAGAGAGAGAGAGAGAGAGAGAGAGAGAGAGAGAGAGAGAGAGAGAGAGAGAGAGAGAGAGAGAGAGAGTTGAATTGCATCACTAATTTTTACGTTACAAAATGTATATGTACAATTTTTTCTCAATTTCCTTACAACTTTGCGAGAATGCTCACGACAATCGTTACTGCACGTGTGTGTGTAAACTGTGGGAGTTTGTTCATACTAGTTTCAGTGATTATGTGAGGCATCATTATGTGTCTAGATCTATCTATCTATCTATCTATCTATCTATCTATCTATCTATCTATCTATCTATCTATCTATCTATCTATCTATCTATCTATCTATCTATCTATCTATCTATCTATCCGTCCGTCCGTCCGTCCGTCCGTCCGTCCGTCCGTCCGTCCTCCCGCCCGTCCGTCCGTCCGTCCGTCCGTCTGTCTAATCAGCCGTCTGCCCTTATGTCTGTCTGTCAGTTTGTATGTCTGAATCTGTGTTCTAAGTAAAGTAAAATACTGCCGACTCATGGCGAAGGAGTTACGGACGCAGTTTGAAACACAGATGTGGGAGATTTGGCAGCAGACCGCCTTACGTTGTTTTTTTTAAATTTTTTAACGAAATGGTATTGATGCCGGTTGTGCAGAAATAAATGGCAAACTGCTGAACGTAAACTTGCCTAGGAATCACGAACAGTCAAAACAAACAAAAAAACGCTCGGGTTAGACTGCTACGTCATGTAAAGGATATGCAACTAGCTAAAATACTGCCGTTTTGGAGTGAAATGTTAGGCCTTCACATATTCGAGACCACAACAAATAATGTGGGGTAGTCAGTATCCTTCGTCGTCGGCTTTCCTTCCCATATCATTTTCAGAAAACCCCCATGAGGCTGGGTCTATCCCAGATCCGTATTGGCGTGAAAACGCAGTCCCATCTCTGCTGGGGATTGAACCCGTATCGCTCACTGTCTTTACATGCAAGCAGACTAAAGGCTGTGCCAGCGCGATTCTTATATATCAACCTAGGTAGGTATGGAACCGACTTTAACAAGGCTACACATTCCAATGTAAAATATAACTAAATTAGGAACAGTTGGATGAAGAATGAAAGATCAATAGTAGAAACAATCAAGAAACCAAGATATCATAATAAATAAGAAAATCGTAAATAACCAGAATTAAAATATATATCTCTCACAAATTTCTAAATGAGTCTGTCAGACACCTACCTTTCCACCACTTGCTTCTTTCAAAAACATACAACCAGGTTTGGCACACTATACTTATGCTTTATTTGATCCATCGATCGATCGAGTCAATCGATAAGCCATAGGCATTTATTATCTGTAAACCGCCAACTCAGGTTGAGTTTCAGACAAGAAACGACAGGTCCTGTATGTATTGTCACGGGCAAACATTCGTTGCATGGTCTAGTAACGGTGCTGCCCGCCTAGGTTTAACTGTTAATGTAAACATTTACCTGGGCTCGTTGGTCGACCCAACCTGAAATGGCTACAAGGAGATGACACGACGAAGTAAAGGCACCAGGTGTGAAACTGATCACAGCACCCATCGAGTGTCGATTTGTCTATAACAATATGGATCCAGCACCATATACCCAGTATGTCTACAGGATGTTATAAGGGCCCTGTACTGACTCTACTGACTGTAACTTGCGCCGTCGCCGTCTGTGGATACATGGGTTAGTGAAACGCAGTATCAAATTTTCCCCAACACACCGAGTCGAGGGTTCCAAATCAGTTGATGGTAATTTGAAAGGAAATCACTTTGCGTGGTTTCAGTAGTGTGCGGC
>JACEFZ010027823.1:425000-442500 GCA_014155875.1 Cepaea nemoralis | reverse complement strand
AACAGTCAGAACATTGCATAATTTATACTGATACCCAGAACAGTTAGATTGTGGTGTTAATATGAGGAATCTTTAGAACCAGTGACTCTAGATCCATTAAGATTTCTCCACTAACAGTGACAATAGGATTAGAATTTCCTGATTAACAATCCGTTAAATAACCGAGGAAGTTCATAGTGTGAATCAGACTCTAATTAGACAGTGTTTGTCAGGGGTGTCCAAGCATCCTAGTGGTTCCAGAGACAACGGAGGAAGTCTTCACGTGACCGGAGGAGCATCACCTGGGTGAGGCTACCTGTATGGGATACTTGGTGCTGGTGTGTCTTCAGCACAGGGATGAGAATGAACTACTCTTGAACACTGATCTGAGTCTATAGACGATTTAGAATACTCGTCACACATTCTACACCTTATACACACATACACTTCTCCTACATATACTCTTTGCTTTAATAAATTTCTTGTTTTTATTTGTTGAAGCGAGAGCTGTCAAGTGTGTTATCTTGGAGAAGAATGAGAGGGGGCATGATCCAGGGGTGAGTAAGAGTGAGAGGAAGGTGTCTTCAGATTGAGGGAGTGTGTGGACGGAGTCTGCTGGATATCTCCAGAATAGAGATATTGAATTAAAACAAATGTGGGTATCGATTCTCTTCACTCCAGGGACGACACTAAAGTGGTAAAGAAGAACAAGTAACTAATACGACATTCATTCTTTACACACACACGACATTTATTGGGGGCTCGTAAACGTGATCTTTGGACAGCGGGATCTTTAGACAACGGGATCTTTTAACACGGGATCTTTAGTTAGAGGATGGAGATATCCTATTAGTGAGAATCCAGCTAGAGTGAATGTGGATAGGTGTTAGGACTTATCTTACCTGTTCACACTTCACACGTCTGCATAGGTCTGTGGTCCTGATTCTACTCTTGTCACTGAGTGATTGTGTTGTGTTGTATGGTGTGTTATAGATATATAGATTAATAGTATTTTGTCATTAGCTATATATTGGTTTAGAGATCATCTATACTCTATCTGCTGAGTTACCTCTCTGTAAAATGGCCACTCCTAGATTAACTACGGCAGAGCTTAGAGCAAAGGGGGAAGACATGGGATTGTCGGGCTCTGCTCTAACGGATTACATACAGGAAGTGGAGAGGGAGTATCGTCAAGCAGAAAGGGAAGATCGAAAGGCCGAGTTGGAATTGAGAAGGATGGAGGCAGAGCAAGCAGCTAAGAAATTGGAAGCAGAACAAGCTGCTAGGCAACTTGAGGCTGAGCAAGCCATGAGAAGGCTGGAAATAGAAGCAAAAAAATTGGAAGCAGAGCAAGCTGCTAAGTTACTTGAGGTTGAGCAAGCTGCTAAGCAACGGGAAGCGGAGGAAGAGGCTCAGAAAAGGGAGCATGAGTACCGGATGCGGGAACTCGAGCTCAAGAGGCAATCTGGTGGGGAAACTGAGGGAGCAGTGGGAGGTTCCTCTCTCCCTGGCTCAACACCAGTAAGTGGACATAGTTACCATGCTATGAAGTTCCCTCTAGCGATCTACCAGGAGGACAAAGAGAAGATTGACCAGTACCTTCAACGCTTCGAGGCTATGTCAGTTGCTATGGGTCTGGAGCGTGACAAATGGAATCTCAAGCTATCCCAGGGTTTACGCGGAACCGGTTACGAGGTTTATTCTCGCCTGCCACCAGGACATGAGAACAATTATGACGAGTTGAAGACGGCTTTGCTGAAACGATTCGAGGTTACATCACATACCTACCGGAAAAAATTTCGAGGAGCGAAACGAGAACCGGGGGAGTTGTTCGCCGCCTATAGTCTACGTCTGAAAGCATATCTCCATAAGTGGATGAACTTGGCTGGGTTTGCGCATGACTATGAGAGTCTGGAAGAGCTCACGGTAGTCGACCAGATGCGGAAGCAAATGTCGAAACCTCTCAGGACATTCTTGGGAGAACAAGGGGCGGAACGAATCGACATGGTGACGAAATTGGCAGAACGGTTCGTCGAGGTCCATGGGGAGGCAGCAGAGAACATTTCTACTAACACCAAAAGTCAGGAAAAACATAACCTGAAGAAAGGCAAGAGCACAGGAACTAAAAAGGTGGAACCATATGTCAAAACTTCAGAGGATAGTTCGGAGAAGACGAAGGGGGAAAGCAAGAAAACTTCGAGCTCTACACAAAAACGACCATGGTCGGAGAAGTGGTGTTCGATTTGTAAGTCACCTTCTCACAATACGAGGGATTGCAAATCGAAGGCTAAGAACCCTCACTTCGCGGCATGTCAAGTGACTTCAACGCAGGTGGACACTGACAATGCCAAGGTCGACAAGGAAGCTCACCACCAGGAGAGCTCACTCAAGTCCGGCACAAGAAAATCTAGGACAGGGAAATGGTGCAAACACTGCAGGTCGAATACACACAATGCTATTGACTGCAGAGGAAAGTCAGGAGACACTCAATTCATCGTGTGCCCCGGAAAACCTAAGGTGGAGCCCACCGAACAGGTCGAGGCCGAAGAAGAGACTCCAGACCAGGAAAAACCACCTGTAGTGGAATTGGTAGAAGTTAACGGTCGTCAAGTGGAGTGTTTATACGACACAGGACTGGACGGGGAGGCCGTGATTTCTGCGGATCTGGTACATCCAGAACAATTCACAGGTGAAACCATGGAGATACAGCCTGCACAGAAGAGTGCTGTAGCCATGAAATTGCCCATTGCCAGAGTGGAGATTCGGTCAAGATATGTCACCGGCACCATCAAGGCCGCTGTGTTGACTGATCCCATTTTTCCCGTAATCCTCGGTTGCCGGTATGTCTTTCTGGGAATGCCCAGGGAGCCAATCCATATGGGAGCAATTCAGACTCGCTCTCAGACGAGAACGGATGAGGCAGAAGCCAATGTGACTAACCCACTGCCAGGGGAGTTGCGAACTGCCCAGAGTGAGGATGCTACTCTACGTCCTTGCTACAAAAAGCTGCAGAACAGTGCTGATCCACCCAAACGGGGGCAGTACTATATGAAGAATAGGATACTCTACAGGAGAGCCGGAAGGGGAGACAACCTACATGGTCAGTTGGTGGTCCCAAAGGCCCACCGGTCCCAGATTCTTCATATGGGGCATACCATCTCATTCAGTGGACATATGGGTATTGCCGCCACCATGCAGCGAATTTCCTGCCATTACTATTGGCCGGGAATGACAGGTGATGTGCGTCGGTATGTGAAATCATGCCCTGAGTGCCAGAGGGTGGCACCGAAACACTGGACAGCGCCGGTGGTCTTGGGTGAAATGCCCATCATGAACTCTCCCTTCGAGAGGGTAGCCATCGATATTGTGGGTCCACTTCCTAGGACTAGGAAGAGGAACATGTACATACTCACCATGGTGGATTGCTGTACAATGTGGGGTGAAGCCATACCGTTGACCAAGATTGACTCCAAACGAGTGGCGGACGCACTGATGGAGGCCTTTACCAGATTAGGCTTTCCTGATCAAATACTGACGGACAATGGGTCCCAGTTTTGTGGAAAACTTATGGAGGAGGTATTTAGGGTATTCCACTCTAACCATATCCATACCAGCCCTTACCACCCTCAAGCCAATGGACAAGTAGAGCGGTTCAACGGCACGTTGATGACAATGCTCAGGAAACTAGCGCAGGAAAAACCTGATAGGTGGGATGAATATATCCCAGCAGCCCTCTTTGCCTATCGGGAAGTTCCTCATGGCTCAACAGGACTACCACCAGCTACGTTGCTGTTTGGTCGTCCAATCAAAGGACCGTTGGAAGCCATGTTGAGGAGTTGGACTGAAGAGGGGACATCAGAAGAAGTGATCTCTTCTTACAGATATGTGGAGGAACTGAAAGAAAAACTTCACAAGGGATGGACTCTGGCGAATCAAAACTTGAAAAAGGCCAGAAAAAGACATGCGGCTTACTACAACCGTAGGTCTAAAGACAGATCTCTAGAGGTGGGAGATAAAGTATTGTTGCTACTCCCAACGGGAAACAACAAACTGGAGATAGGTTGGCAAGGACCATTTCCCGTGGAAAGGGTGATATCCAGAACGAACTATCAGATCCGGATCCGGGGAAAGTCGAAGATTTTCCATATCAATCTCTTGCGGAAATACGAAGAGAGACCAGGAGAAAAAGCAGCTCACCTCATGGCAATGGCAGTTGCAGTGGAGACAGAAGTGGGAACCAACGAGGGAAGGGAATATCCCATGGTACACCAGGAGACCTACAAGGATGTACAGGTGAACCCGGATCTGACTTCCCAGGAGAGGGAAAAGATAACCCAGGTTCTCGAGTCTCATAAGGAGATACTGACTGATAAACCAGGACGAACGAGGTTGGTGGAGTTCGAGATGACTTTGACCACTCAAGAGCCTGTTCGCCAAAAGGTTTACCCAGTGCCCTTCTCTAAGGAAAAGGCCCTGGAGGAGGAAATACAGAAACTGTTGGAGGATGACGTGATTGCACCTTCCACATCCCCATACAATGCGGGTGTAGTTTTGTTACTAAAACCAAGTGGAGAACACCGGTTGTGTATAGACTACCGACTTCTGAACAGCCATACACAATTTCAGGTGGAACCTTTGCCGAATCCAACTCAGTTATTCGCGAGGCTCCATAAGGCAAGGTATTTCTCTAAGGTGGATCTGAGTCGCGGGTATTATCAGATTCCGGTCAAACCAGAGGTTCGACCCCTACTGGCATTCAGTACCCCCAGTGGACATTATGAATTCAAGGTCATGCCCTTTGGACTCAGCAATGCACCTAGTGTGTTTACTCGCATGATGAGGACTTTACTAGATCCTTTAAAGGATCCGTCCATCATCTCATTCATGGATGATATTCTGATTTCCAGTGACAGTTTGGATGACCATTTACAATCCTTGGAAAGTGTTTTCAATAGGCTCAAGGAAGCAGGGCTTACAGCTCGCCCAACCAAGTGCATGATCGGTTACCAGACTCTGGAATTTCTAGGTCACACCATCACTCCAGGACACATTGTCCCAGAGGAAAAGAACCTAGAGAAAATCAGAAGTGCTCCAAGGCCAAAAACGAAGAAGGATGTGCGATCTTTTCTCTCGTTGTGTGGGTTCTACCACAAATTTATCCCACATTTCACGGAACTGGGAGCTCCATTAACAGAAACCTTGAAAAGGGATTCCCGGACCAAATAGTTTGGACACCAGAATGTGAGAGTGCCTACAGTCAGTTGAAGGAGGCCTTGGTCAGCAAACCTGTGTTACAGCTCCCGGACCTTTCCAAACCATTTGTGTTGAGAACGGATGCAAGTGGGATTGGGATTGGGGCAGCTTTGTTACAGGAAGGAAAAGACGATGCTTCAGTTTTGAAACCAGTGGCATACGCAAGCAAGAAA
Source organism: Cepaea nemoralis (assembly GCA_014155875.1). Taxonomy (NCBI): domain Eukaryota; kingdom Metazoa; phylum Mollusca; class Gastropoda; order Stylommatophora; family Helicidae; genus Cepaea; species Cepaea nemoralis. The sequence goes on along the minus strand of JACEFZ010027823.1, from coordinate 437,095 downwards.
CTTCTCCCGGCTGAGAGGAATTATTCGACCGTTGAGAGAGAGTGTTTGGCTCTTGTATGGGCCGTACAAAAATTCCAGCCTTATTTGTATGGAGTTCAGTTTCGAGTTCAGTCGGAGCATCAACCTTTGATATTCCTGGCCACTTCTCAGAAGCTCAACGCCCGTTTGATGCGGTGGTCGTTGCTACTTCAGCCATACCACTTTACAGTGGAGTATATACCTGGGAAGGAAAATGTTGGAGCTGATTTCCTGTCTAGACATCCAGCTCCTGAAGAAGAGGAATAGATCATCTGGATCGAACCTCCAAGAAGAAAGAGTTGTTGCGGACTACTCTCTTAGGAGGGGGCCTATGTCACAGGATAAATTAACTTGTCAGTCGATCAATGATAATCAAACCCGACATTATTTTGCTAACACAATTGACTCTGTTATGGTGAACAAACTGAGGGAAATACGTCGGTACAGATTCTCGACACCTGGTCAACAGTGTGTATGAGATCAAAGGGAGTCACGTAGAGTTGTCTACACACAATCGACAGTTGATGACAGGATGTTGTTCGAGAGGTGTGTACTGGCGACATTTGTCTACAAAACGGAAGTTGGTCGTTGCAAGTGATAGACAGAATGCCTGCTAGAGGTCAGAAGGATTCTGTAATGGGAGAAAGGTCTCCGGCTTACAGACAACCCGGATATTTGTTGGATGAGACAAAGAACTCCCCAGATGAAAAGGAAAATTGACAGCTAATTGACTCTGGTTAGTCTGGAAACAGGAGGACAAAGCCAGATTCTGGACTGATTGGCGTCTGGACTTTCCGGTGACTCACTCAAGCACCTATATATAACCCAGTGCAGTAAACAGGTGGATGGAGTCGAGGAAAACATTCTGAAGTGTAGAATTGGGGATAATTCCCAGTTGTGGTATATTAGAGGGACTAGCCTATCTTAGTAGGGATAGTTATCCACGGACATAGATCCAATCGGATTGCCTAGTTTCTCGAGTAACAACAGGAATAGACATATGGTAGGCAATTAATTATATCTAACTTAAGAGTATGATTATGAATAGAGTACAGTACTGTGTAGTGATATAATGTATTTTGATTAGTGATAGAATGTTCTATAAGTGCGGTGCTAGAAAGTATCATAGGAGCGTCGGCACTAGTATTCTATTGTGTGGCTTCATGTAGCTTGTGTTATATATCATTTTACTCGGGAAGTTGCGGACAATGCAGTGGAATAATAATTAGAGAGATTAAGGATGGTTGAGAGGGAGGAGGGGAATGTGTAATGGTAGGATCTTCAGTAGGGCATCTGCTGGGTTTCTACCCGTTCCTTTAGTCTTTCCTGGTGTTGCCATGTCTCAGATCATATGATTGAGTTATTTGGCCGTATGACAGAGATCGGATCTCTGTTATAGATCTGAGTGCTGTGATTGGCCTACATTTGCCCAATTCTGGCCAGGACTGAGTTGCCCTCACCATGATGTTATCTGCTCTACAGGTTCCATGTACAGTTCCCCTTGAGTGTTCCACGTGAGTGGGAGAGATTTACTTCGAAGAAGCAGTTTCAAAGTTTGACAATGATGGCTCAGCATCTGAAGACAGAGGTTGCTGAGAGGCCGCTACATAGGGCTTATACCCAAGTTGGTTTGAGGGAACCTGGCTTCTGCTGAGCAGGACATGTTGACGAGATTGAGGTTTAGCCAAGTGATAGATGTACCAATAAACTGTCAGAACATTGCATAATTTATACTGATACCCAGAACAGTTAGATTGTGGTGTTAATATGAGGAATCTTTAGAACCAGTGACTCTAGATCCATTAAGATTTCTCCACTAACAGTGACAATAGGATTAGAATTTCCTGATTAACAATCCGTTAAATAACCGAGGAAGTTCATAGTGTGAATCAGACTCTAATTAGACAGTGTTTGTCAGGGGTGTCCAAGCATCCTAGTGGAAGTCTTCACGTGACCGGAGGAGCATCACCTGGGTGAGGCTACCTGTATGGGATACATAGTGCTGGTGTGTCTTCAGCACAGGGATGAGAATGAACTACTCTTGAACACTGATCTGAGTCTATAGACGATTTAGAATACTCGTCACACATTCTACACCTTATACACACATACACTTCTCCTACATATACTCTTTGCTTTAATAAATTTCTAGTTTTTATTTGTTGAAGCGAGAGCTGTCAAGTGTGTTATCTTGGAGAAGAATGAGAGGGGGCATGATCCAGGGGTGAGTAAGAGTGAGAGGAAGGTGTCTTCAGATTGAGGGAGTGTGTGGACGGAGTCTGCTGGATATCTCCAGAATAGAGATATTGAATTAAAACAAATGTGGGTATCGATTCTCTTCACTGCAGGGACGACACTAAAGTGGTAAAGAAGAACAAGTAACTAATACGACATTCATTCTTTACACACACACGACACCTAGCATGAGAGAATCCGCAGTGACATCGTGGCTTGCACGTTTGCCTGCCATGACACTTGTCAGGATTCAATCTCTAGCAGATGCAGAATTATTTTCCCCCGGTCAATAAGAATCTGGGGGTGACCCAGCCTAATACCAAGCAATGTTCACAAGTTTTAATTGTCTGGGAAAGACAGGCGTCAATGAAGGGAACTCTCAAGTAGTGGCCTTGAATATGTTAAAGACTAGAACATCACAACCCCAAGACAATATCTGCTAAGAGACAATCTTCACCTTTTAAAAGCATGATAACTACAGTCATGGGTACTGATTGGCACCCATACTGAGAGAATGAAATATCTAGAGATCAGATCCTGGATTACTTTTATTGCACACGGATTATCATTATCCGACAAAGCTCGAGGGGTTTGGTGTCAGTATCACACCGGTTGCCTTAACTACCAAGATATTTTTAGAGCCGACCTGGGAGCACAGATCAATTTTTAAAATCCGCCGCGATGCAGATTGAAACAATAACCACCAGACTGGTAGGCGAGCGTCTAGCCATTACCTTACTGCGACACCAACAGAATATTACAAACTCACGTTTCCTGCTTTTGAACGTATTCACACAGGCATATAATAGTTAATCTGAAACACTATCAGTAGAGACAATTGGAGGATAGATCTATACCCTATTAGCTAAAACAATCCAGGGCAAAAGACGAGCATGTGGAACTATTAGCGGACAACAGAGACGTCTTATCACTGGTCTGAATGTATTAACAAATAACACGGGTCATATCAGTGTTGTCTGTCCCAGGTAGGTAGGCCAGGAGTCTGTAGAAGGCCCACTGTGAACCAGAACATCTAAGACAACACACATTCATCCACCAATTAATCCGCCTGCTCATACACACTGGCAGGCGCACAGACAAACCAACCGAACGACATACAGACATTTCCATTATGTGTCATGCCGATAAGCGTAGGCGGTCATGTTTCGCCATCTCACACGATTACCAGAGACGTGGATCAGCTCTGTGTTCTTGTCCCGACCATGACATGTTGTTAAGCCATCCAGGTATTTATTTCTCTGCCTTCCCCCTATTCTTTCCCTTTCAATCTTGCCAGCTATCATCGAGTTCTCTAGTTTATTTCTTCTCATGACGTGCCTAAAATTGTTAACTGTCTACGTCTAATTTCTCCAATCAGTTCAGGGTTTTCAAATGTTTCTTTTAGGACTTGTTCATTGGTTTTATTTTTGTGTGTGTCTGTCCATGGTATTCTTAGCATTTTCTTCAGAAACCACATTTCTACTGTCATTATATGTTTTCCACCTTTGTCTGCTCATCGTCCACGTTTCATATACATACAAACGTACAGACTCGATGTAGCACTTCATTACTTTTTCTCGTTGCAATTGACATCTTTTTATTGGTTAATGTGTTTTCCATTTTGCAAAAGGTTAACTTTGCCATAGCGATTTTTGTTCTAATCTCTTCAAGGCACCTCCCATTAGAAGTTATGACTATTCCAAGATAATTGTACCCATTCACTTGTTTATGAATATTCCCATTTATCCTTATATTTCATTACGGTATTTCTTTCTTCCTAGTGGCGAATCGCTGTCTTCTTGGAATTTAATTCTAACCCCAGTTGTTCACAATAACCGCATCTACAAAATGTTGCAGATCCTGTTTATTGTTTGATATTTATATTGTATCCTAGCATATTTTATGTTATTGATGTCATGTTCCCCCAACGGCGATTCCTCTCATATCTTCTAAATTTTTAAATAAAATATTGTCACTTTATAGGGAAAGAAGATCTGGAGACATTGCACACTCTGTCACACAATTCTCTTAATAAGCGAATGTACTATACGCTACACGCTGCGGGATTTGCTGAGGAAGGGATCCGAGCACTTATGGACTGAATGGTTCGATGTGCAACGAGGATGATCTGTCGACTAACTAACTAACTAACTATAGGCATTAAATAACGGACAGATAGAAACTGGATGCCACAGATACGTTGTTAGTCTTATGCTAAGAGAACCATGGGTGGCTACAAAAGGCCACTTCACAAAGACAGATACCTAGGGACCCTTATCAGGAAAATACAATGGTCAATGTTTTGGTCACTTCATGGGCCGAGAGGACATGGAGAATGTTGTCTCTGTCTTTTTCTATCTCACTCGATCTCTATGTCTTTCCCAATCTCTGTCAATCTTTTTCTCTTTCTCTTTCTCACTCTGGCTACATCTCTCCTCCTCCACTCCGCCGTAGTATACAGTACTAATGTTACATTAGATCTCTGCGTTGGAGTGGTCATGACACCCAGCGCGACTTATCTGCTATCTTGGTTCCGGAGATAATGCACACTTGAAAACCACCCCATTAAATTAAGTAACCGACTTAACAATAGTCACATGACGTACTGAGAACAAAGCCCTCACGGCAGTCTGTGGTTCGGAATATGTATGAAGCAAGACACGGTGGACCGCCATATCTTCCTACAACTCTGTTGTTACATGCTGTAGGTTTGTGCTTTACGTGAACTTGCATTGTCTGTAGTTAGTGTATATGTGTGAATATGTTATGATAATGGCCAAAGCAGCGTGCCATGAAGTGCGAAATATGCTAGTTCTCGATTCTCTGTGTTAAGAATTCACATCATATGGCTCAGGGCCGTCTCACTGGTGATCTGTCTTTTTCGGTAAATATCATAATGTGTAGATGTTGATTAACCCAGTTACACACTGGTTATTAATAGGTCGGATTCGTCACCTCATACGTTAGAACTACACTTCAATCCCCAAATTCGATCATCCTTACATGTTTATATAGTTAAAGTTAGATGGTTAACATTAGAGGTCTAATGTAACATGAGTGTTGTATGTTACCCAGACAGACAGACAGACAGACAGGAGGAGAGGGGGAGATAGACAGAGACAGATAGACAGAGGCAGAAAGAGAGATAGTGTAGAGATAGAAACATCTGGTTGGGTCTCTCTTTGTAGAACTGCAAGTAATCTACCGAGAACATCGCGTGCGCGCGCACACACACGCGCGCGCGCGCGAACACACGCACAGAGAGAGAGAGAGAGAGAGAGAGAGAGAGAGAGAGAGAGAGAGAGAGAGAGAGAGAGGAACACTCCGTAGCTCCAGCAACTTTTCTTGTTATTGTCCTTGGCTTTGAGCACGACCGTTGTTCATACACGAGCTCTACTAAGGAGTGCGCTGGACTGATGTTAGCGTGTGTATTAGCTGTCCCAATTACCAATGTCCCTCGCCATCAGCGCATTGACAGAAATTGGAAGCGGTAAAGGGCCTTTTCCCATGTCTTTAAGAGTACTGGGTATACTGTGCTATAGTAAGTCTTTACAGACGAAAGTATGTGAATAGGAATAGAGCTAGAATTCCAAAGCACAAAGCCTGGGCATGAAATCAGAGAATCTGTCTTGCCCATGCAGCATGATCCCTCGCTCGGCCTTGCCTTGTTTTCTCCAGAGGAAAGAATAACTAGTACGTCTTTAACAAGGTAGGCTGCAGATGCTGGCAGCTCAGCATCAAACCTCCAAGAGCAGGAGGTGGGTAGCGGCAGGCCCTCACATCCGGGGGATTTGACTTAGAGACGTTCAGAAATATCCCTCAGCTGGGTGCCATATATGAGTATATATATATATATATATATATATATATATATACGTAACATGTATTGTGCTATACATATGCGTATATTGTGTTTATTTGTATGTTGCGTTGTGTTGTATACTTTGCCCTATTGCATGGTACTATTTGCTGGGTGTCTCTTGTGTAATGGTATTGAGTTTCGTTCTAAATGTGCACCTAGATATCTGTGACTGTATTATTCTAAGTGCATTTCTAGTTTGCATATGTGTAGTGCATCTATGTTAGTATGCTTTGTTAGCTGTATTGCTGTTTGTGTGTATGAAGTTTTCCGATTGTAATCTTTATTTGTGTGTGATGGATGTAGGTTTTTTTTTTCTGTCTGCTTAGTATTGTCTTCTGAGAAGACCTTAGTATTGTGTTATGTTGTGAGTGAGTGGGCCGTTTATGAATGTGCGTGTGTATTTTGTCATGTAGTGTACACATTATGTGTGTCGTTACATATCCAGTTTGTTGATAATTTGAAGATGTGTGACTGGTTATTTGTGCTTACTTATGCTATTATTTCATTGTGGAGGTGTTTGGTGAGTATTATGTGGTATGTGAGGTGTTTGATGTAGGTGTTTGGTGAATAGTATGTGGTATGTCTACGGCCATACCACGTTGAAAATACCGGTTCTCGTCCGATCACCGAAGTCAAGCAACGTCGGGCGTGGTTAGTACTTAGATGGGTGACCGCTTGGGAACACCACGTGTTGTAGACAAATTTTTGCAGTCAGGTCTTAGTCAGATATGACTGAGCTACCGTATGACAGTAGATGGTACTACCTGCTTTCTGTCAGCGCCGAATGTTGGGCGGCGCTTACCAAACCCGACACCCCACATTGTGCCAACGGCTTCGGGCGGAAGAGTGCAATTGGGAGGGTACTAGCCTTATCCTGGTGCGAGGAAATGCAACCCAAAGACAAAATAAGTCATGGCAGGGCAGACCAGGCCCTAAGCCTTGGTTGGCAGCTGGTCTAGGATCGAAGCTCCGACAGGCGGACAGTTAGAGCATTGCTTTGCTGATCCGGCAGCTTCTGCAGCTTGTCTTGTTCCAGATGTATAGGTGTTAACTTTCCTCTGGAGTGTACTAGGCAGGCCGAGAGAGGGATCATGCTGCATGGGCAACACATGGTTTCTTTATTTTAGCCCAGGCTTTGTGCTATGGAGAGGCAATAACTCCATCCCTGGTCTTAACCGGTCTCGGAATCAAAGCGAGAGGCAACTGTTACGGGTTATAAGTCCTTGTCAGTTGGCGTAGACATGGGGCGCCACGCGTTGCCTCTGACGGTGGGAGACACCTACAGGTGTCACTGATCAGCTACCGCCCGCCTCAAGCTGGGCAGCCCCCGGCCAATTGGGTGCTGATCCGCCACAGCCTGCCTGCTTCAATGGGTGCTTGGGGCTAGGACAAAATCTGAATCGCAGGCTGTAAAACCAATGCACCAGGTACTAATAAAAAGAATAATAAAAACCTCAAGCTACGGCTTGCAACCTGGAACGTGAGAACCATGTGTCCAGGATTTTCCACTGACTTGACAAATATTGACGATGTGAGAAAAACGGCTGTGATTGATGCTGAACTCAATCGTCTTAACATTGATATTGCTGGCCTGCAGGAGACTCGCCTCGCTGAGGAAGGGTCACTCAGGGAAAACAATTACACCTTTTTTTGGAAGGGAAGAGGGCAGGCAGAAAAAAGGCAACACGGTGTGGGCTTTGCAGTGAAGAATTCGCTACTGGGAATGATTGATATCCCAGCTGGAGGTAATGAAAGATTATTATCACTGCGCTTGGCAACCTCTTGTGGATTTGCCACCATTCTCACTGCATATGCACCGACACTCACTTCCTCTGATGATGTGAAGGATACGTTCTATGAGCAGCTAGACTTGGCGATCAAGGCAGTTCCAAAATCCGACTACATTTATATGCTCGGTGATTTCAATGCTCGTGTGGGCAAGGACTCGAGTTCATGGCCAGTGTGCCTTGGAAAATACAACATCGGTCGCATGAATGATAATGGGCAAAGGCTGCTGGAGCATTGCACTAGAAATGACCTATGTATTACAAACTCCTTTTTTAAATCAAAAGAGATGCATAAGGTCACATGGAAACATCCAAGATCCGGCCATTGGCATCAGCTGGACTTCATTATCACACGGAGACAACATCTGAACCATACATCATTAACTCGAAGTTACCACAGTGCTGACTGTGATACAGATCATTCTTTGGTTGTTGCAAGGGTTAGACTGAGACCAAAGAGAATCTACACAGCTAAACACAAGTCTAGCCCCAGGATTAATATTATTAACACTCACGATCCTGGAAAGTGCTTTGAATTTCAACAGCAACTTGAGGACGCTTTCAATGATACATCAGAAAATTATATAGTAAATGATAAATGGAGTAAACTTAAGGAAACTATTTATAAAACAGCGGTAGGGGTTTACGGCACTGTGGATCATAAGAGGCAGGACTGGTTTGCGGCAAACAGCCAGATACTGCAGCCCTTGATTGATAAAAAGAAGATAGCTCTCTTAAGAAACAAGGAAAGACCAACGCGTAACACTCTGAGTGAGCTGAAGCAAGCGAGGAAGGATGTACAAAAGGCTGCCAGGCAGTGTGCGAATGACTATTGGATCAAGTTATGTGAGTCCATTCAAATCGCAAGTGATAAAGGAAACATCAGAAGCATGTATGAAGGGATAAAGAAAGCCTGTGGTCCAATGATCAAAAGAAGTGCACCGCTGAAAACCTTGACTGGAGAAATCATCACTGATAAGAAACAGCAGATGGATAGATGGGTCGAGCACTATTTAGAGCTTTACTCAAGTGAGACCAAGCTGGCGGATGATGCCCTCAATGCCATAGAGGCCCTGCCAACTCTTGACCACCTGGACACACTTCCCACTATAACAGAAGTTAAGTGTGCTATAAATGAGCTTGCATCTGGCAAGGCTCCAGGTAAGGATGGGATTCCAATAGAGGTGATCAGGAGTGGGCAAGACACCCTCGCTCTACAGATCCACCAGCTAATAGAGCTATGCTGGCGAGAAGGACAAGTCCCACAGGATTTCAAAGATTCAAACATCATAACGCTGTACAAGAACAAGGGAGATCGGAGCGACTGCAACAACTATAGGGGTATCTCACTTCTGTGTATTGTTGGGAAAGTATTTGCCAGAATTGTCCTGCGCAGACTTCAAGTCCTGGGAGATCAAGTCTACCCCGAATCACAGTGCGGCTTCCGTCAGAACCGGTCTACCATTGATATGATATTCTCATTGCGACAGATGCAAGAAAAATGCCGGGAACAAAATCAGCCACTGTTTATTGCCTTCATCGACCTCACAAAGGCATTCGATTTGGTCAGTCGTGAGGGTCTGTTCAAAGCACTAAAGAAGATTGGCTGTCCACCAACTCTTCTGTCCATTGTGGAATCGTTCCACACAGGCTATGAAGGGTATAATCAAGTTTGATGGCTCAACTTCAGAAGAGTTTGAAATCAAGAGTGGAGTTAAGCAAGGTTGTGTACTAGCCCCCACCCTCTTTGGGATATACTTTTCACTTCTACTGAAATATGCCTTTCGTGATCAGGATGACGGTATATACATTCACTCACGCTCAGATGGTGGCCTCTATAATGCTCAGAGATTGAAGGCCAAGACCAAAATTAGCAGGGTACTAATCAGAGAGTTGCTTTTTGCGGATGATGCTGCGATTACGACCCACTCTGAGGAAGAATTACAACATCTACTATCTGCATTCTCCAATGCTTGTTCTGAATTTGGTTTAACAATTAACAAAAAGAAGACACAGATTATGTCACAAGGTGCACATGGTGTACCATCAATCTTTATTGACGACGCCGAACTGGAGATAGTAGACCATTTTACATATCTTGGATCAGAGGTAAATAGCAAATTATCCCTCGATCAGGAAATCAACATCAGGATTGGCAAGGCAGCAACAACAATGAACATGTTAGCAAAAAGAGTCTGGGAGAACAGGAAGCTTACTGCCAAAACAAAAGTCCTCGTCTACCAAGCCTGTGTCCTTAGTACTCTTCTTTATGGCAGTGAAACCTGGACAACTTACTCAGGCCAAGAGAAACGTTTAAACAGCTTTCATATGCGGTGTCTGCGAAGAATACTTGGTATTAAGTGGCAAGACAAAATCACAAATACTGAAGTATTGGAAAGATCAGGTTGTGTGACGGTGTATTCCATGCTCAGTCTTCGTAGACTTAGATGGATAGGACACGTTAGGAGGATGGATGATGGTAGAATACCAAAGGACATCTTTTTTGGTGAATTACAGACGGGTAGGAGATCTCAGGGTCGGCCTCTACTACGATACAAAGATGTGTGTAAGCGGGACATGATTGATACAGGCATTGATAATGCACAATGGGAGCACGTCGCCGCTGAACGTGTTGCATGGAGGGCAACTATCAGAAATGGAATAAAGACAAAGGAGAAAATGATTGCAGATAAAGCACACACAGAGCGTGAGAGACGTAAGATGGTGCAAAATGGTGGAAATGACCATGTTTTCACATGCACCTACTGTGGGAAAACATTTGCAGCAAGAATTGGCCTTACCAGCCACACTCGCCACCGCCATGGATTGTAGTTATTGCCATATGACAGTTATTAAGCCTTTTTGAAGCACAATGTACCAAACTATCGTCTGTCAAGACGGAAAGGTGCCAATGTATGTATGTGTATGTGTGTATGTATGTGGTATGTGAAGTGTTTGATATAAGTGTTTGGTTAATATTATGTGAAGTGTTTGATGTAGGTGTTTGGTGTGTATTATGCGGCATGTGAAGTGTTTGATGTAGGTGGTTGGTGAGTATTATGTGAAGTGTTCAATGTAGGTGGTTGGTGAGTATTATGTGAAGTGTTCAATGTAGGTGGTTGGTGAGTATTATGTGAAGTGTTCAATGTAGGTGGTTGGTGAGTATTATGTGAAGTGTTTAATGTAGGTGGTTGGTGAGTATTATGTGAAGTGTTTGATGTAGGTGGTTGGTGAGTATTATGTGAAGTGTTTGATGTAGGTGGTTGGTGAGTATTATGTGAAGTGTTTGATGTAGGTGTTTGGTGTGTATTATGCGGCATGTGAAGTGTTTGATGTAGGTGGTTGGTGAGTATTATGTGAAGTGTTTAATGTAGGTGGTTGGTGAGTATTATGTGAAGTGTTTGATGTAGGTGGTTAGTGTGTATTATGCGGCATGTGAAGTGTTTGATGTAGGTGGTTGGTGAGTATTATGTGAAGTGTTTGATGTAGGTGTTTGGTGTGTATTATGCGGCATGTGAAGTGTTTGATGTAGGTGTTTGGTGAGTATTATGTGAAGTGTTTGATGTAGGTGTTTGGTGAGTATTATGTGAAGTGTTTGATGTCGGTGTTTGGTGTGTATTATGCGGCATGTGAAGTGTTTGATGTAGGTGGTTGGTGAGTATTATGTGAAGTGTTTGATGTAGGTGTTTGGTGTGTATTATGCGGCATGTGAAGTGTTTGATGTAGGTGGTTGGTGAGTATTATGGGAAGTGTTTGATGTAGGTGTTTGGTGAGTATTATGTGAAGTGTTTGATGTCGGTGTTTGGTGAGTATTTTGTGATATGTGAAGTATTTGATGTAGGTTTTTGATGAATACTATGTTGTATGTGAAGTGTTTGATGTAGGTGTGTGGTGAGTATTATGTGGTATGTGAAAAGGTTTGATGTAGGTGTTTATTGAGTATTATGTGAAGTGCTTAATGGGGTGTTTGGTGAGCATTAGGTGAAGAGTTTGGTGGAGGTGTTTGGTGAGTGTTATATGGTGTGTGAAGTGTTTGATAGAGGTGTTTGGTGAGTATTATGTGGCATGTGAACATGTTTTATGGAGGTGTTTGGTGAGTATTATGTGGTGTGTGAAGTATTTGATGTAGGTGTTTGGTGAGTAATATGTGGTATGTGAAGTATTTGATGTAGGTGTTTGGTGAGTATTATGTG